>JAGTTH010000779.1:0-86038 GCA_022606485.1 Agraylea sexmaculata
ATAAAAATAATTTAGTACCAGTAGCGACATCATCTCCCAAAGGCGCTCCCTGGAGATTTTCTTTCGCAATTGCACTTTTGGCTGCATCGATTGCAAACCTTTCTGCGAAATCCGTATTACAATTGGATACAGTGTCAGCTAAAGCTAACAGATGCATTTGATCCAATGAACTCAAACCAGGAAGATGTGTATGTGTGAGCAGTCTTGATAGTATACGCCCTACCAACAAAATTCACATGAAAAATTTATACGAAATAAAAATATCTAACACATACCTTGTCTGGGACCAAAATGTGACAATCCTTGCCTTTCAGGTACAGATGGTCTACGATCATTTCTGCGTGGACTCTCAGGATCTTCTTGTAATAAAACATCGAGATCATCTTCGCCCGATAAATTTCCATCAAAAAGTTCATTATAATCCTTGGATGAAAAATTTATTTTTAGATATTTTTTCTAATTGTCAGTTTTGATCATAAAATTTTACATACCTTTGCTTCTTGTTTCGTAGTGAGATGACCAGGACTTTCTTTATCCGCAACTAAAAGAGTCCACAAAGGTAATGGTGGTATTGATGTAATTTCGGCATAATCCAATTGAAGTTCTTCGGGAATTTGCTAATAATTACAAAGAATAAATAAAATATAAAGTCAGTGTTAGATTTTAATTGCATTACAAATAGCATGAATCACAAACATATTGTAATATTATATGAAAAGCATAATACTTTTGTCAAAACCATTATTCAGTTCAACTCAAAAACACATGTGTAATGATATTTAAATAACATGCTAATAATTCTAATAGGATAATTTATCATGCCAATGGAAGCTAAAAGTATCTGTCATATTATCATTTATAAGATGATTTTAATGACAAATATTCAAAAAAATTTATTACTTACTCCAGTCACATTTCTCACCACACATTTACCACGAATTTATAAAGCATTAATATTTGTAAGTGATATTAATGATTATATTTTATTCCAATAACGTTAATTGAGATCTTTTAGTAAACTACATGATATACATAACTAACAAATAATTTCATTACCACTTTTTTGCAACACATTTTATTATGACACGATTTCATAATTTTGAAAAATAAAAATATGCCTATATGAGACAAAACGGTATGTACTTGTTATTAGTTATTTCTACCGATTGGGCGGTAGTTACTGTTTTTAACTTACTTGAACAATATTGTCCATGGGTGAGGCGTTGCCAGCCACAAAGGACACTGAGAGAGTACGTGAGCGTGACCATCCTCGCTGAAACAAACATGCAAATACTGCCAACATAACAGCCAATGAACAAACAATAAATACTCTAAAATGGTGTTTGAATATGATCACAAATGTAATCCGATTGGTTGGTGCATGATAATCTATACACATAAATGCCAATAGTAATAGTGGTAGACTTTAGCGGCAAACAGACACACATTACCATTTACTAGAAAATTGTGTATACATTTCAAAATATAAAAAAATGAAAATGACACTGAAACTGAAATTCAGTAAAATCAATAAAAAATTAAATGTGTTAAATTCGGACCACCTTGCAACTCAATATTTGTATTTGAATTAGAATTTATTTTTAATTTATATATTAATTGGTGAGACAGTTATGAAGCATATTTTTAAATTAAATACACACACCTGATTTTTGTATTATTAAAATAATAAAAAAAGTCAATGTTCACTCATTTGAAATTCATCGAATCATATTGTGGTTTAAGAGTGACATTTTGGTATACACATAAAAAATAAAACATCAATTTTTATTTGTTGCAATAGAAAAGAAAGAGTGCTTAGATAATGAATGGTCTGAAAAATATATTTTTGTGCCGACATTCATCATGCTAAAGGTTGGAAATATTCAAATCAAACCTGTCTTGTAATGCTATCGTCATCACCCGCAGAACTTCTTGAATTTAAAGATCCTCCAATACATCTAAAAGAATGAAAATTTATGCAATCCTCTTCAAGATTTTTTAAAAGTAAAAAATTCAAATAATTACCTAACAAGATGAGCCAAGATAGCTTTGACCCAACGTATTTTACCACTGTTAAGAAGCTCCATAAGTTGTTTTGGATGATACTGAGGAAGTACGGGACATGCTATTCTTGATGCTTCAAATAATCCATAGTCAGGCATGTAATCCAAAACAGGCTAGAAAATATTATAAAAAAAGTTAGTTTTAATAAAAAAATGGTGTATATGCTTAAAACGACCTTTACCTGTTCTGTTTGATTAATCCTTCTCTTTTTAGAATCACGTTCCAAAAGTTGAAGATTTATAGAAGATACTCTGGATAAATGAGGCATTGAACTAACATGTGCTAATCTTCTCCTATTTTCACTAGCTGGACGAAGATCTTCATCTCGAAGGTTTCTAGTATCAGGACCATCTTCTGATTCCTAAATTTCAGATAATAAATATAGAAAAATTGAAATAAAACTTTCATATAATATTGAATTTTCATTCATTTACTTGTTGCATAAAATTTTGTGAATTTGAGCAGATTGTGTTATTTGATTCCGGTTTCCACTGAGAGTACACATGCATTTCAGAGTCCATACCGACAACTAAAATACCATCTCGAACCCAAGATATTTGCATTGGAAGAGGTGGAAGACCATCAGCAGTTTTCAGGTCGATTGCTCTTAGTTTCATCCAACGTATTTCATCAGCAAAATGTGGAGCAGCAAGAGAAGATGCTTTTCGTAAAATAGGTCGATTTGCATTCAATGATTCTTTCATTGCCTGTTATTTTAAATAGAGTTAAAAATAAATATGACATTGCTAAACACAAACATACCTTCATATTGGCTTGAGCTAAATCGCTGGATACAGGTGTAAATAGAAGTACTTTTGAACCAACAGCAACTGTGAGAATGTGCGATCCATCTTCTTTAGATACCCAATCTAATTGAACAAGATGTTTTTGAGTTAAGGGACAAGTGTTTCCATTTTCTGTAATACTCTTTCTCAAGGACTGTAAAGTGCTGAACGACGGTACAGCTAACAGTCCTGCTGATGACTTGGTTGAATCAGAGCTTAAACTGTCTCCATTCCGAACTGGTCTGAGATCTTCATGAGATAATGTTTGTAAAACCTAATAAATAAAAAAAATATTAATAATGTTTATGATTATGTACAAACATTTTTGGTTTCTAGAAATGATTTTACTTGAGTTATCCGTTGTTTTTTCTGTAAGAATCTGGTGTCGTACAGATAGCTGAGATCTAGATGTGGATCTACTCTGACTCGTGGTAAATGAATATTTTTGAGATGAATGGTGTCTTCCAATAACCATTCAGAGCCACCTGTACTTTCACATTCATATACAGCAACACACAAATTTACATATCGAGCTGGGTCAGGATTTGAAGTATCTGGTCCATGTCGTCCTGGCCTAGTAAATGATTTTCCTGATTTATAGGCACAGGCTATGCGGCCAGAATATGCTGCACTAATGTTCAAAGGTAGTCCTGTTGAAATATTTTTATTAATTATTAGAAAAAAATTATCTCTGCTTTAAGTACTGACCTGATATATCGATTGCGGAATCTTGTTCTCTATTTATCATTTCCCATTCGCACCAAATATATTCATTTTTACCATTGGGATCTTTTTTTACATCACACTTCCAAAATCTAAAGCAAAATAATGAGTATATGTATTTTTAAAGAATATACATATAGTATTAAATTAGGTTTACCTGACGGTGCTATCAGAACAAGCTGTGGTGATTATATATGGTGCAAAACAAGCTGGATATATAGAAGCTGAGCTAAGATGTCCGGCAGCGGGACTGGCGTGAATAACTTCAACGCCTTCAGGTAGCGGTAACTCACAGGAACAAACCTAGATTTATAAAAATGGTATAAATATGGTGATTTTAAATAAATTTAAAAATCAATCAAATGTTTTAATACTTTTGTAGTAGATATAATGACATGTGAAGGTGGAGAATTAACAGGTACAGCATCATCGGCTATAGACACGGACCGCTTTCGTCCATCTCCGGTACTTTCCATGGTGTCATCAGCGTCTTGAATGAGAGCACTATCAGGAACATACATCATACTGCCAGTCAATATATCTACTAAAAAATAAGATTATTATTTAATAATATGTAAAGTATTAAGTAATGGAATTTATAAAATTGAAATATTCATTGGTACCTGAATTATCTGATTGTGAAGCTATCACCAATCTCCACATGTGAACAGTAGTACCCGTTGCAGTCCTTTCCAAAATAACAATGTAGAAAGGTTCTTCAAACATGACAGATTGTTGAAGATCTACCATTGCATCTAATTCGGTTTCCATGAAACTGGGAATATGTTGACGACCAGT
This sequence comes from Agraylea sexmaculata, assembly GCA_022606485.1. NCBI lineage: Eukaryota > Metazoa > Arthropoda > Insecta > Trichoptera > Hydroptilidae > Agraylea > Agraylea sexmaculata. The sequence goes on from JAGTTH010000779.1 coordinate 4,371, forward strand.
ATTAGCATCTATATTGCTGTCTTGATTTTCTTGAGTCACTCTTTCACCTGAAAAAAGTTATTGCCAAAAAAAAATTCAATAAATGCTTTTTTTCTATTTATGTTCCAAAAAAAAACAACCTGTAATTAGTTGTTCTTGGAAAACATGAAGAAGTTGAGTATTTTGCCAATCGTGTATTGCATCTGAAATAGCATCGAGTTGGATGACACAACCCGGGCGAGCTGTAGATTGTTGAGATACAATTTTGATTCTGTCATGCAAAGGTGATGCATGCATTCCTTCCATTGAGGAATCGGTAGATATTGAAAGCATGGAGTCCTAAAAATATTTTTTATCATACTAAAAGATATCAATATTACATAAAAAAGATTTATTGGTTATACATACAACCATATTGCGGTGACGGCGTTCAGAACTTGCTACTTCAGCTAACAAAGTTCTGGCATCAATAACAGCTTGGTAAACTCGAAGACTTACACCGTCACTGGCTACAAAACATGCTGAAGGCGAATTCGATAGATTTCCTAATGTCGAACTGGTGAATAAATGTATTATAAAATTAGGGAAATCAAATAAATAGTAGTCCTATGTATTTATTAAAACTTATACCTTGGTAACAGCGTTGGAATCCATGCAACATTACTGAATGCAGATGGGTGAGGTGAATTTATACGTGCTAATTCACCTACACCTCCAGACCTCGATAATGGACCAACAGCATCCACTCTCCATAAAATTAATTCTGAGCAGAAACCACCCGTATCTGCATGGTTTATATTTTCTTCGATCATGTTACCATCATGATTTTCAGATTTATGACTGGGCATTGAAAGACCACCAGGCGATGGAGGGGCCATTAAACCTCCAGGTGCCATTTCTAAAAAATATTATTAAATACATAATTTCAAATATACAAAATTACATTTATCAAAAAAAAAACACACCAGCAATATTGTGATGACTTGTTGTTAGAAGAAGTGGTAAAACTGGATGACAAGTTATATCATTTACTCGGAATCTATGGCCAGATGCTCTAGATGCATGACCAATAGAAAGGACCTACAATTATTCAATCAAATTTGAATGTGTTTTCTCAAAATATAAGTGATATGTTCAAATCTAAAATTCATACCTGAGAAAACTTTTTGTCTAAAAATGTTAGCTGCCACAGATTCAGAGTTCCGTTTGCATGGTTTGTGACCATTGAAACAACTGGACAAGGTGGAGCACTCAACACATCGCCGTCTTTATTTTCTTCTTCATTCTTCTCCTCCTTTTCTTCTTTTTTCTCATCTAAAATTTAAAATAAGGTTTTTATGGAAATAGAAGGATTAATAGATTGATTAGAGCCGCCTTGTGGCCCAGTGGTTAGTGTAACAGATTCGTGAGTGAAGATTTACGGCACCGGAGTCACTTGGTAGATCTAGCTTAGCAAACTAGATCTTAAGTACTCATTGCTGTGTGGTGGCCTGGGAAACCATCTCTACTATATTCTCCCGTAAAGGCCAAGGTGGCCTGGCCAACCCCTTATACCGTCAATAGGGAAGGCGTCACGATATATAAGATTGATTATAAAAATACCTTTTTTTGTTGAATTTTCTTGATTTTCTTCATTATCATCAGGTTGTGGCCATTCATTTTCTTCTTTCTCTTCTTGAACACTAGCTAAAGGTGAAGATACTTCATTCACAATAGGTTCTAAAATAAATTATTTCGGTTACATTATATTTTAATTGTTTTACTACCAAATGATATAAACATTGTATACCTTGTGACAATTGAGCATCATGGGGACGAGCGGCTTTTTGTCTAACATGTAATAATAGGGAAGCTGTGTGATAGAGAGCAGCTGTTGTGGACATTGTGGTAGCATCACCGAGTGGGAAGGCTCCAGGAATTCGGGTAATGAATGATACCTGAGCTTGTCTGAAGGAACCAGGATGGTATTCATCTAAATACTCTATTATCCTGTGAAGAACATAAATAAAGTTTATTATTTAAAACTAAAAACTATTTGAAATAATCATATCTTGGATAAGATTAGTAACCGAGAGAAAACATGCAATTTAATCCAATTACCAAATTAAGAAGCTGCCATCGATGGGGTGAATAGAAAAGAGTAGATCACCACTGTGATGCCATTCTCTGAGCAAGGCTTCAATTTTAGCATCGAGCGAATCAGGCAAGTGTGTGCATGTGACATCAGTAGCTATTGAATTTATAGATGTTGTGTTTGATAAACTTTGATTGACGCTGCCTGTAACAATTTTGGTAAGGGTGAGAAAATTTTCCAGTTAACTTCTCAAATCAGTATTATTGGAACATTCATGTTGTGCAAGCATGCATAATAGGATATTTATTATTATTCAGTTATGACGTTTTCAACAAAATTTATATTGACAGACTATGACTGTTAAGCAATTATTACATTTACAAGTGTAGCAGTAGTGCGTAATTGTGATTGACTAGATTTTTAAACATATCAAATTAATATTCTGTTTGTATTAATTATATATAATACTTTCACATTTCAATCAATTTACATATCTAAATATCTTACATGTTTAGGGGTGCTCACTACAAACATGGCAAATATGTGCAAATATATTTACAGTCGCACTGAGATATAATATAAGTGTTGAGGTGTTCAATACTCCTTGAGCAATATTATTATTTGGAATTTGTTTGAATCACGCCAAAAAATATACAAATAATGGTGTTGTATGTATATGAGTTGATTAAAATCATTTTTATTTTATTTATAGCAATTGGAATTGATTAAACAATGATGTTAGTGTAACTATACCTAAAATCCTATTAAAATTTCCAATAAGACCATTAAAAACATATTTTTTTAAATAATAGTGTAGCCTAGATATGTGATTTTTATTTTCCAAGTGCATTTAAGAGTGTCTGTGTGGTAATTATTTTGAAAAATATTACCAAAAGTATCTTGCATTTACATTTTCTAATTGGCCAATTTCAATATAAGAATGCACGTATGTATATTTATTTACAAGACAATAACTAGAATCTAAGCTAAGTGACTCATGCATTCTGCATTATGTAACATTTAATATCTCGATAGGGTGAAGTCACAATCACAAAACTGAACAAATGTTTGTTTTTTCAAATAAAAACCAAAATATATTTAATGTGATTGACAGCTTGTAACATTTCAAAAACCTGACAACGGTTGTTCATCACTGTTGCTATCGTCTTGTGAACAACTTTTGGTGATTTTATTGGGCTTTTGCTCTGAAATATAAAACATGAATCTAAAGCAATATTTTAAATAAAACCCCACCAGCAATAATCGGTTGATACGAAATACATAAAAAAAACTGAAACACATGATACATACATATACAACTTATTTTAAAATATGGATGGTAAAATTTTATATTACTTTTAAATTATTAGATTATTTTTAAAACCTCTTGGACACAAGTGATGCAAAATATGTATAAAGAGAAAAACATTATCAAGTGCTTTAGTGATTTATGAAGAATATGTGTCAAAGAAATCACAATAATATGTGAATGGACAGGAAATGAAAGATTTAATATGCAGTAAATCGAGACTGGGTAAAAATTGTACATACTCATTTCTTCATGTTCATTTTGATGAGAAGCATTCTGACTCTGTCCTTCTGTCATTCCAGCTTCTTCTGCTTCTTCTTTCTCAAGAATCTATGAATTAGAAATAAATATATAAAAAAAATTAAAAACACCTATGCAAGTGGTATCTTTTACCTTTCTAGTCAAATCATGAAGAATAGTTTCAGCCTGATAAGTGAAATACATTTCTTTATTGTGCAGCCAATGTAATATAAAATATGGGCGAGAAACTTGATCATTGCCAGTTGGAGCTCTCATAGAAGGAACGAGAGGTATGTCTGTTTCAGCATTTATTGAAGCTGCCAGATGAAAGTGTAGCCCTAAATCATAAAACCAAATTAGGGTTTTTGTTTTGTAATAATTATTTGAGGCACGAATGAAAAAAACTACACCATTTTTTAATAATTACCTGCAGAGGTCGAGTTTGAATGATGGTTATGAAAATCATGCACGCTATAAGTTGATGGTAATGTAGGGATTGGAGTACCCAATTGCTTAGAGGATTGTGCAGTTCGACGAATGTGGAAACAGGCTCTAAAAGGGGTGAAAAGCAATCAATATAATATCTAACATGGTTCAATTAAAAAAAAAAGATTAATTCTCACTTCATGTGTTTTAATCTTTGCATAAAACGATGTTTATGTCGATGAGCACGGTGTCTGGCATTGTGGGGTTGAGTGCGGCCTCCTCCTGGACCCCAACCTTCTTCTGGTGGCAATGTCTCGGCCCATACTCGACAAATATTATCTAAACACGATGTTACCAACATGTTTCCGACACTCCCCCTAAAAATTGAAATGATTACTGTGAATTCAAATAGTGATTATATTAATGGATGTACACAAACTTTGGCATGTATTTGCTGGTTTTTCTCCACGATAAATGGGTTATGGCTCGGGGATGAGCAACATAAATAAAACCATAGTTCATTTCAGTATGACTAGGAGGATGTTCAACATTTCGAGTAGTGCTGTATAATACTGCAAATGATAAATAATTTTTTTATTATATTATTTAATGGCATCTATGTAAAAGATCGGACTCACTTTTATTCTGATACCAAATTTTTACTAGACGATCATTTTTGCCCGATGTTGCAAACAAAGTTCCATCTGGAGAGAATGCTAAGTGATGTGCAGGTATTGCAGTGTGACATTGCCAAACACATATCCAAGCCTATTATTAGAAAAAAAAACATATATTCTAAGATTTTATTATTTTTCAATTGAGTTTTAGATTACCGCTTCTTCATCTTCAGACGGTTTGCCATCCTTGTCACTTCCTCCAATTTCAAATTTGACACCATTTCCAGTAGGAGCTAAAATTTTATTTTAAATTAAAAATATTATAAGTTCAATAATCTTAAAATATAAAATTACGATGATGGTCTTCTTCATATCCACCAGTTTGATGCCAAAGTTGTAAAAGAGCTCCTCCAGTGAGAAGTCTAGTGCCTTCAAGATTCCAAGAAACAGCAGATAGTTGTCCAGCAGCCACAATACGTCCAGTTTGAACCCATCTATACTCAAGACCCTAAAACATATTATAATTATAAATTGTAAAATATTTGAACAGAACGTAGATCAATTCAGTTTCTTTATCATTTTTAAAAAGGAGATAAGAATATTAGTATTGTGCATTAAATTCTATGATAACGTAATTAAAGATTTTTTTTTCACACAATTAAGATATAACTTACTAATATAATACTTACGTGAGAACAGCTTGTGTGTATGAGAGGAGTGGGTTCGAAGATGCAGACCTCATTGTCATAGGCTGCAGCTATTTTACCCGTGTCAGTACTGCAATCGAGAGATGTAATCCGTACATAATTATGTACAGCACCAGGGATGATCTGAACTCGCTCAAAATTTGAAGCTAGGATAACTATATTACATCCAGCAGCGTATGCCTGAAAATAAGATAATAACTCGTCATTTAGATTTACAATAAAAATTATTGTGCATTTAATTTTGATTATAATTAATCTAACGTGTCCTGAAGAATTACAAAAAATTAATGTTATAAACCTCAAGATGGTACACAGTAATTTAATGCTAAACAATAATTTAAAGTCAAAACAGTAAATGCAAAATGTAGAGCATGTATTTGTAATTCTTTCATATGTAAATAAGTTATTTCACATCACGTTAAAGAATCAAGGCGTGAGATGTATGAATATTCACACATATTTTATGTAAATAATCATAAAAATAAATAATTAATACAATTTTTTTAAATATATTTTTAGATGAATTTTTGCATACGGATAGGTAAAAATATGAACAAGACATTGATAAACATACGAGCGCTGGTGTAAAAGAACAATATTTAACAACAAGATAAAGAGAGATATCAATCATCTAAGAAATTAGAGACGCCTTTAAATGAAAATTTTACTATCTACATGGCAGTAATGATTTGATTAACATTGTTATTGCCATGGAAAATTTCGTTTCGTTTTGATAATAATTTGAAAAGCAATTATGAGGAGGGAAATTTTATTATTAATAAATTATGTTTAGATAATTATCTGTGATTTTAATGAAAATTTGATGTGATGATTATGATGATAACGGAATGATAGTGTTATAATTTAGTAATTAGAGATGATGAAGTACTCACTGTGAAAGGTACTCCTTCTACTGAACCAACTGCAAAGCAGTGGTCTCCCTGGTTGCAGGCCCCGCTCAGTACTTGGTGGCAGTTCATGGTACTATTGCTGCAGAGTACTCTTACGGGTTCATGTAATATTGCACCATACTATACACTGTATGTACACCAGGACACTGACAGGCCAGAAGATGGAGGCCGGACTGTGAAGACAGGCAGAACCAGAGACGGCTACACCTAGAAACAGGCAGGCGCCGCGCCCGGGGACACCATCACGCAGACAGCCACGGTCAAGGACCACCACTGACTAGTCTACTGACTACTGACCACTGACCACTGACCACTGACTACTGACTACTGACTACTGTCATCCACTGTCAGACACAGACACACTCACACTGACAGACTCACAGACACACACAGACACACACACAGACACGGCGATCGACAAACACAGTGTTGCTCACTGTCCTGCTGTCAGGTGCTGTCTACTCGGGGTGTCCACCGGAAAATATCTTTTTCAACTTATCGATTCACTTGACTCACTGCATTTTTCTTATTTTTTAAAAAATTCATTCGATATTACTTTGTTTCTGAACGTTTCCAAAGTACACCAGTTGTTACAGTGACGATTTTCCAATATACACAAGTAATTTGCAAATTGAAACAATCTATCGACGTGGAAAATTTGTAACGATTTTCCAGTACGACTTTTGCGTGAACTTTACTAATTTAGAAATTTTAACATAAATAACGAAACAAACATTCGCTGATGAATTTTATTAGTAAAAATTACAAGATAAAAATTATCGCAAGAGGAAATACATATATTTTTTCGTAGGAACTAATTTTAATGTGTCGATATTTTTTTCTCCTTAGTATTCGCTGTTTTTAGAGATAATATTTACAGCAAATACTGAGCAAAATAATTTAAAAGCTATAAATATATTGATAATGTGACAGATAAAGTTGGCAACTCAGTCAGTAGTGGCAGCGCCAGCGAGTGGTTCATATCTCTGTGCTTCAAGCCCCGCCTATTCGCTCCCAGCTCTTCTGGTGAATATAAATGAATTAATTACTTTTAAATGATTTAATTCTCTTTCAAATATAATCGAATCGAATGTTTATTTGCTATTGTTGTGTATGTGCAAAGTTGACCCAACAAAACCAACGATTGAATATTGAAAGATTATTATCGTTCAAAATGTTCTCGGTTTACTCGGTGCCACATTTTAAAACATTTAAATATATGTGGTGTGCTGGTTTTAAAATACATATTATGAATATAAAAAAAAACATGCTTCCATTTGACATCTCCCACTCAACATATCGGTATACAAGGACCAGCATTTTTATTTAGTCTGGGTAGCGTGTAAAGTAAACTAGGAATTGAATTATTTTTTATCTATGTTATATTATAGCTTTTTTTACTATACGTGTACCTATCTAAAAAAATTGCACCCGCGAAATGAATGCATATTTTTATAGAACTATTTTGTGCAAATTATCAAGGAAATATTTTGAAATCAATAGTATTATAGTACAGTATTATTAAATATTTCCGACTTGTTGTATACTTTTAAATGATAATGAATCCCGGAGAGCGAAAGTACAGCCTTGACCGTTCTGGTGTAATCTGTATTTTTGTGATCATCATGTTTTGGCACCGTTAATAAGATGTCTATAAATAAAAATAAACTCATTCATTTGATAGTGGATGAAGTTATTTGATAATCACGATGAGGTGGTCACCGATTGCCAAACACGTGAAAATGAAAGGTGATTCTTAAATTTACGAGGTTTTATTTGTAAAATTAATTTCTGTATCTGTAAGCAAAACTGTAGCCAAAGGTAAAATAAAATAATATTTTATACATCGAGAAATATCAAAACAAGTATAGTATTATGGAATCATTCGTTTTATAATAAGGTTTTAATTCCGAGTTAGGTTTAGATATTATTTTGAACCAAAAAGTTTAAAGTTGATTGAAAATAAGATTCTTAACAGTGTTAAACTCAACTATGGTTCTGTGAAAAAATATTATAAATAGCCAATTCATAACGAGTATAGTTGAAATAAGCATTTAATTGAAGAGCTCAGAATGATAATCACTGAAATAAATTTTTACAAATATTGTTTTTAACTGATTTTCTTAAAATTAAATAGTAATACTTCATAATCATAAAATATCATAAATTCATATAATTGTCTGATTCGATTCGGAACTGGATTTAGGAGCTTTTCATTCAGAGCCTCTCAATTTATTATAATTAATAATGTGATTTTTAAATTTGCTTGTATTTTAAATGGTTAATCAATTATCCAAGCTCTTTTCTTGGTTTGAATATCAAACTTTAGGCGGATATTATAATTTTGCTGTGTGAGCAATTTAAGAAATAAAGAGTAATATCGAGTGATTTTTTAGAATCTCATTTGATTTCGTCAAATTCTACTATAATAATTGATATTCCCAATCATATGATAATCATTAATAGAATTACTATGTATTTGTTTGTTAAATTTAAGAAAAAAATGATAACAGCACTATTAGGTAATGATGATGGGATATTTTTAGGTATACTTTTTTAGCCGATTACTAGATATTAAAAATTCGACCTTATATTATAAAAATGTATAACAATCGATGGATTTCTAATTGAGTAGTCGCGAGTATGTCATATGATAATATAAACAATTTTGTCGTTTACTTAAAGCACGTTCAAGTGAAGTTGTACAAGTGAACATAAATAGTGCATGAGCTTGCTTTATTTTTGAAGTCATTTATTACATATTTTTGTATAGTCGAAATCACATAACAGACATTGCAGAACCCACTCGAATCTCAAGCGTTGCTTTTTTTGGGGTCACGACTATTTTCATGTGTTTGATAAAAAATACGACCGTCGATTATAATATTTATAATGAATAGAATATGGACCATTTTTATATCAATAAATAAATTGTTTTAAATTTTTGCGTCAGGTTATTACAAATTATTGCACATATACATTTTTTACTTTCACTCATGTGAGTTAATGCAACCGACATGTGTTCTTCATATGATTGCTCCATTTTGTATTTTTTCAAGTAAGTAAAATAAAACCCAAAGACGGTAGAATCTCTCATGCTGAGATACGGTTAACACAATATTTTTATCAAAAATTTCAATTTATTTTACGGATCGTCTAAAAATAAATATGCAAAAAAAAATATCTGGCAGCTATCAAGGGGGATCTATTAAGAGTTTTACTAATAATAAAAAAATACCGGCAATGATAAACTAATAATGAATGAAATATTACGCTAATAATTTCTAATAAGTATAATAAATGGAACTTTATACATATACAATTTCACGCATAACAATTATTGCTATTATTAATAGAGTACAGTTATTATTGAACCATTGATTTGTTTGGGGTTTTTATATTAGAGTTGCTCTACTTAGGGTCGGTTTATTTATATACTGGGTTATGTAACTCGAGAGTTATCTGTTCATTTTGTACAATTAATTGATTTTTACTATAGTGATTGCACAAAAATGCAACACATTATTCTCGAGTTGGAATTTTACGAATGTTTACTATACTCGTGTGAATAAGCATTTAATCATTTTTAAAACTGTGCAATAATATAAAAACTCCTATTATCTAATAATTTATAAAATTCACTTTGGTAAATGACGTTTAATTAGATTTTATAAATAAAATTTAAATCCATAAAATGGATGCTGCCTGCAAGATGTAGGTTTTTGAATATTATGGTTGTAACGGTGTGTTCGCCCTGACCCTATCTCTACTTGGCACATTTTCAAGTAGTTCTTGCATTTATAATGCGATGCAATACTCTCATGCTGATTGTTTTCCATTGTATCAATTTAATTTTTTTATAATAAATAATGCTAATTATTGTTTATCTATGTGTGTTAATAACCCAACAACGAACATCGTTAATTTTTCAAATCGATTTCCTCTTAGACGAAGTTTTGTCTGAAAAATAATTGAATGGTTTTGATGTATGAAAAGTGTAATCTGAATAATAACGACCCTGTTTTCCATTAGCGTGTCAAGTGAGACCGTTACTTAACATTCATTTCTTCTAATTGCCATTGTTAGAATAATTAATTTAAAAATATATATTTATTAGTAGTAGCAGTTAAAATGGTGTGTAAACATTCGGTAGGTGCACGTTTTGATATATTTTTTAAACATTTTTTTTATTCAACGTCCAGTTTCATAATATATAAATCTTTCCGCATTGCGCTTCAATAACCAATGTAGTATATTATATACATTTTTCTTTAGTATAAATGCAAGTATGTAGTAAAGTCTGTCTGGTGCCTGATAGTCTGGTCCATCTCAAACCACACCAGATAATGCTGATGTAATATTTAAGCCCATTGACCTCACAATGTCATTACTATAAGACATTAATAATTCATACACTGCCATTTTATAGTCACAGAACCCTGCTATAATATTAATGATAATATTCTTTTTATTGGGACTCGCCAGTATATATTACAATTTATTTATATGTATGAGTTTTTACAGTGATTGATAGAACAATACATCTTTGGAAATAGACTTAGGTGTACAGAGTGTATAAATCTTTTTACCTATAACTAACATGACAATGTTTTATTTAAATTTGACTTGAATAATAGTATTCAATTTAAGCAAGCATGGTAAAAATATAAAAACTCATTAGAGACTTGCTAATGTGTATTTATTTATTTTTATACAAGGTTGATTTGAACTAATTGACAATATTTTAGGGGGTGGTTTAGGGTATCGCTAAAATAAGTGTAAAGATAAACGTCGTTTTACGCCAATTCACAATTACGTCGGTTGGTGCTTTCAATATTTAAAAAATATATGCTGTTTTCAATAAATAAACATTAGATTAGATTTTTTTATTAGAAAATCCGTGATTTGGGCGATAGATACCAATTCAAACAGAATCTTACTTTGTATTGTTCGTATTTTTAAAACGACCTTTAATTAAACTAATTAAAAATATTTCGTACATTTGGAATTGAGTTTTGACCGCCATATTGTAACCAGCTGTTTCTGTTAAGTACGCAGTAGTGACTGTCGTGTTATAGGCCAGTCAAATTAGGAAGAAAAAGGTCCAAACCTCGGAATTTGAGCCTTACATGAGCTTTGAATCTTGAAAAACTGATTTTTGTGATCTTTGACCATGAATAACTTGATTTTTCAGAAAACTTTTAGTACACCGAAATGAAGGTGTATGCAATTATAGCTTTTAGGCTCAAATTCCGAGGTTAAGAAGAGCGTGAGGGATTGTATCGGAAATACTATCCAGAAAGCCTGTGAGTAAGAGAAGGCAGGGTAGACCTAGGCTAAGGTGGGAGGACGAGTTCTATAAGGTAGTTAGGAGTTTAGGTATTAATAACTGGAGGAGCATTAAGTGGAAGATGCTGGTGCGGGAAGCCTTGGTTCATCACTGAACTGGAGTGCTTGTGATAATGATGATATACTTAATTTTTTTTAAAATTATAATAAAAAATGTATAGTGCTACGGCGTAGTCTGGATCATATATGTATGTAGCTACGCCATGCTAACGTCAGATGTTACAGCAAAGTTTCTTCATTTGTTACACGACCGACCTGACCTATACTTAACTTTACCAATAAACAACTATCACACCCTCACAGTTTCATTACATCGCATGTTATTTTCATACCTAACATCACCGATATTGGGATGGGCCGAAGAGTTTACAGGTAAAACAGGAGATACACTCGTGTGGGGAAAATAGGTCACGACCTTAGCCGTCGTCCTGTCCTCGACCTAACATCCCCTTCTGGATCTAGGATTCCTTTTATCACATAATAGCATCACTCCATTTCCACTAAGTGCACCGCTGCTTACATACCAACCCCGGTGACGAATTGTAAATAAAAAAACAGTCTTCTTTTAATAAAATAAATCATATGTGTCGAGTTCAACAAGTGTCTTATTAAATTACCCCTGTGGAAGTTTAATAAATTATAAATCTCGGAAAATGGACACCGTACTAAATGGCTATCATTTAGTATGGTGTAAAAGGCGGACAAAGAGAAATATATGATCACGGTCATTTTGAAGAGTGTCGTACTCTTTTGTTATTTTTAACTCTCGGCGGGGGCGGTAAGCACGCCCCAGGGCTGCACCCCCATCCCGCCCACACCCGACACCATCGATCGATATGGCGTCAGCATCACTTTCAAGAATTTTCGGTCCATCATCTATTTACGGACAGTACATACAATATTTGTTGGTGCCTACACAATAAGGATTACTTCAAAGAATTCTATATAAAACCAGTATATCCCAATTTAATATTCTATTTGAGGCGTTGTAGTACTGATATGTTATTTGAGAATTATTTTTACAATACAAAATGTAACGAAAAATGATACTCATTTCTAATAAATAGGGGTAGAGAGTAATTAGATGAAAAGCAACGATTTTCTTTGATTGTAATTACCCATTTCTATAAAGAGTTCGGCGTTGTATGGGGATAACTCACTTGAATGAGATTGACAGCCATTAATTTGGTCAGACCTTTCGCTAATCCGTTTTGTGTTTATTAGTCAGTTAATTCAATGTTAGTTTGTTGGGAAGAAACGTGGGCGTATCTTGACCTTTTCGCCTTATTCATTAAAACATTAAACACGGCTTCTCTCACTTTGTGCATTTAGTAATTTTTCAAAACACACCTCTCATATTGATATTGTACGTGTAAATAACATTTTTTTTACAGTGTGCCCAAATGATCATTATGAGATTAAGCGACACCACCGATATTAGATGGCCGAACAAGTGGATGATAAATATCAAGATAGCGGACCAAGTAGATGAATTTGAGAGAGGCAACACCAATTGTCTTACTCCTTAGAGTATAATATATAATTTCCTTACTCTGAGTCTCCTCAGACTCGCCTGCCTTGTCCGCCATATTTATACATCAACTTGTCCGGCATTTTAATATCGGTGGTGTCGCTTAAGGCATTCTTAAATTTCACCGAAATTTTATATCTAGTATGGGTAAAAATCTGAACGTCGAATTGAATATAATCTCACAATAGACCACCGATAAAAGCTCTCTATTATTAACATGCCCGTTAAAAGCTAGTCTATATTATTAAAGCATTGGCCTAGTAATATTGAAGATTGATAATAATTATTATGCTCAATCAAAGCTACATTTATATAGAGTGATTTTGTTTAATGAAGTTGTTTTTATTTATTTTTTTTAAATTGGCAAGAGTATGAAAATGTCGTTCAGATTAAACTATTTTATCTGCACGTTTGCCGGATGCTCACTGTCCGCTACATTCGTATAAAAATGATTAGATACTGTGGTAAAACAATAATATGTAATTGTGTTTGATTTTAAAATTCATATCATTGTCAGTTAACCGTTTCTATTTGAAGTAGTTTACGTGAAGGTCGATCGCGAGTGCTCGATTAACCGGTTTGTTCGGTCTATTTTCGCTTTGATGAAAGATTGTGAAAAAAATATCAATTCATGCATAATCTACGATTGTAATGGACACGTGGAATGCGATGTTACGACACGTGTGACATAATCGATAACGAGCTCTATAAATGATCTAATAATAAATATTTTATCGATACAATTTCTGGAGAAATGCCAAGGATAATATGAAAAATTCAAAAGCCTCCATTCATAATATATTCTATATGAGGCGTACCATTCAAATATTTTTTGGCGTATTCGAATATTCATTTGTAACATATTCTTTATATTATTCATTCATCTTCGAAACCAGCTTATATCATTTTTCTCGCTCATTGATACACTTTTTTCGATCGAACGATCTTTTACGATACAAATTGAAGTCATAAAACAACAGTTGTAAGTTTTATTCTAAATTGCTCATATTTATACGGTTGTTTGTATTATTTTTTTGAATGGTGTTAGTTACATATAATTATGGTTTAAATATAGGACGGACAATGCATTAGAACCGCATTTGTCGTGACTTGACCTTCCTCATTCGTGTGGGGGGGCGATCGAACGACCTGTCTCACCACCAGCGCCTGCGCCCTCTCGTGCCCCTTTCCACCGCAGATATCATTTGAATCGATATGTGACCGACTCGCGACTTTTCGACAGTTTGCCCGTATTTTTGTGTAAACACACACACTTTTAACGGCACTGAACTTTTAATGACTTTACTCAGATTACGCAAACTCGTTATGATGGACAATTAAAATTACAAAATCAATTAGTAAATCGAAAAGCTTTTATATGTAATTGTACATTAAATACCATGACGTCGTTTTTACTTCCCGAGCTTATTCTACCGTAAATAAATATACAAAAGGCACAATATAATGATACCTTCTGTAGATTCTTATAAAAATATTATCTTTGAAAAATAAATTGTAGCTCGTAGAACTGTCTTATTAAGTAATGAAAGCCTAGGAATATATCATCGTAAATACGATAGTAGAGTTACTTAGCTACACTTATGATCGGTTTTTTGTTAGTTAATGCCCCGGGCAAGGCACTAATTAATTAAAAGTACAGCAAAGCAACTCTATTACCGTCTTTACGGTGTACGTTTACGGCGACGCACGCCTAGGAATCCCAAGCTTTACCGAGGACCGCTACTAAAAGTTTGCGTTTAAATTTAGACATCAATAAAATTAAAACTCCGTTTAATAGATTTTCAATATTATAAAAAATATATTATTCTACCTCCCTTATTCATGTTGACATTTAAACCCTGTAATATGTATAATGTAAGTCACTCAAATGCCAAATGATTATACTGTGTGCACAATGAATTGGGTGGTATTTTTGTTGAATTTCCATTTCAAATATTAAATTAACGTAATTAGGGTGTAATTTAATATCTGGTCCATTTTTCATCAATGAAAATCATCCGCTTGATATTGAAAATATTATGTATTTTTGTCCAAAACCAATGGGAAAGCTATTGACTTATCGATTATAGTTTTACCGTTTTTAAGGTGACGTAATGAAGACGCAAGAGGCTTGCTTTAGTATTATATAATTTGGCACTCGAGAGTCGTTAGCGAGATTTATAGAAGACGGGAGTATTTTAACAGTGCTATAGAAATATATCAAATTCGAGTTTATTGTATGGATTGTAAAGTTAATTGTTAGATTTAATATTTTGTAACATTTGCATATTGGAGGATTACGAAATGTAGGCCATTTCATCTCCCAAGCCTTGACCTGCCCCCAACGTAAAAATTGTACGACTGTCCATCAATGAATCCTGCGAACCCTCAATTACACCCTCGTTTGTGACGATTACTACCACATTATGTGTATGACGTCATATAGTTGGGAATCCGAGGGATGGAGATAAGCTTTATTGTATACAGTAGATTAGCATTGTAATTTAATATTAAAGAAAATATACAATGTTTAAACCGACACGCTGGTAAAGCGGGGGTGGAGTTCCTTTCTGCGCATACGTAGTCGCCCACTCGATAAAGACGCGTTCATACTGCACTCTGACGAATTATGAGATATTATACAATATAAAATAATTTATAAAATTTCTTACGACCTCCATATTCATCCATTAAAATCTTCTGTATAAAAACGACCAAATTAATGTTAAATCCACATTTGCTATACACATATTGTTGAAGGAAAATAATTATATTTAAAAAGAAAATAATATAGTATTGTTTTACTACGGAGTGGTGGAATCGTAGCTTTGTGGCGTAGCGCCAGTGACTACGAGGCGTAGCGGCTACAGAGGGCGTCCGGCTGTCGAACGGGTCGATCCTATTCGTAGCGCGTCTACACCACGATAATTCCATTGTGAAATTATTAATAAAGTGCTTCTAGTGTCTATAAATATCTGTGCTTGAATATATTTTATTAACAGTTGTACTACAACAATCCCGGCACAAGGTAATAATTTTTATAATACAATAGTTCAACACGTTCATTTAATTTATTTTGATTTGTATCATATTATATATAGTTAATGTTGTATGCAGCAGTCGTTTTATCATATTGTAATTTGTCACAGATAAGAACAATTCGTCACGAATTATCTTTTTAGTTCAGCGGCCTGTATTTTATTAATGGTGAAAAGTAAATATCGTCGTGTTCTATTCGAGATAAAGAAAAAAATGCTTGTGATTTCAATTTATGACGAGTATTTTTTTTTATACAGATGACGTCAAATGTATCTAATCTGTCAATTTCAACACGTGATAGGATTTGAGATCGTAGTTTGTTCAACTGTTCGGTTTGATATAAGATTATATTGTTGTTTTTGCAGGTGTTTCGGTAGAAGAGTTTACCTTGAAGACAGCTGCTGAAAAAAGCGACAGAAGTCGCGTATCAGCAACGAGATGGCGTTCGCCGGTTTGAAGAAGCAGATCAACAAAGCCAATCAGGTTTTTATCTCAATTAATAATATACCTATTCCATAATAATGCGACAAATTGATAAAAACACCATCCTTACTAATTCTACAAGGTTAGACTAGTGCCAAGAATAAATAAATAGGATAATTTTCATCCAAAAAAGGTTACACATTCGGCCTAAATCCAACTGAAAAAAATGAGAAATTTGGCATTAGATTTTATTTAAAATATATCTTGAATAAATAAATAAATAATTTTCTAAACCCAATTTTATATTTTGATTACCGACCGGTGTCTGTGTCTGTATATGTATAGCTAATCAAAATTTTATTCATTATTAAGTATTTTTGCCAATTTCGGAAGCTGGCTACTACAATTAATCGAAACGTGTTTTAATATTTAAAAAATGTGAAAGTCATTATATATTTTAGAAATAATTTAACAACATTTTTTATACATAAGGTGATTAGTTAATAATTCCTGTCGTTAGTTGGATAGTTTTTCTACATCTCCAAAGTAATTACATATTGTCATGGTAATGTTTTATTTAGGTTCATGTCCCGGTATTTTCTTAAATCGTATGACGCTTTTTTTAAAACGTATTATTTTCGATAGTAAATTAAATTGGTTTTTTAACTAATCTAATCTAATAAAAAATAAACTGATTTTACGTTGTACGAAATTTTTGTGTTAACGCCACTACGCATGCGCAGAATAATCAAGACGTAGCTCCTTAAGGAATAGTTGTATTTTCTCATTTAAATGGTGGTTTGAATTTTTATAAATGAATTTAAAATATTTACAACTTACCAAATATCATATACCCTACTTTCAAGAAATGGGTATCATTGAAAATGTTTTTTTTATACATAACATAATAACCTGTACCTACTTTAATTGAAGAACGACGCTATCGCCATGTTTTAATCATATTCGTTAGAGGCATATAAAGTACATACATTTGCAGTGATGTTATTCAAAGGATGTCAACCCTATTTATAATACTTCTGATGTTGCCATTTTAAAATGCAAAAAAGCGATAAAATATTCTCGCTTTTATCACTTTGATAGAATTTCCGTTATTCGCTCTCGTGTTGATCAGATTTCACAAAATTGACAGAGGGTATCGTGCTAAATGACAACTTCATGGATAACTGTGTATTTCAATTCACTCTTACCCAATTCGAGTACCCGTTTCGAGGAATTGATTAACATTTGAATTAATTTCATACCGTCATACGTAAAATATATTCCGTGCATAATTTTTTATTATATGCCACACCACGTCGTCCACTAATTGAAGAGGTTTCTTTAATATAACTATGAGGTTTAACATGTATATTAGATTATACAAATCAGACGGAAATAGAACCTTTATGGGTCATCGCTGTCAGCTGCAGTCCACTATGGTGTAACCTTCTAATTATAGTAAACCAAGTTTCGACCCCAAAGAAGAAAACTAATCCATTATTTTGCCGCTTACTACTACCGAAATAGAATTGGGACGGTTCATTCATACATTCTTAAAATAGTGCCTCTGATCAAAGATTCAATACTCGTGTGATGAATTATTAAACTGGTGTATGTTCATTAAAAAATAATGCCTATTTCTAGGAGAGGCAATTTTTAAAAATTAATTTTCTTCTGTTTAAGGAGAGAAAGGTACATATTACGAAAAAAATATAATAATATTTTTTTGTTATTTTAAATAATAAATACAAAATATTACATAGTTTGGGTCTCGTGTAGGCTACCACCATTTTTATTTCAGATAAATGTAAAATGACATCGAAATAATCATATTAGCGGGAATAAATATGGTTTTTAATTATAGGTGACAAATTGAGAAATTGGTTGGTTAATTTATTTTAAAAAAATAATCTGACCATAAAATATTCTAAAAAGTCTACCCTAGTTATACAGGGTGGATTTGAATTAACTGAGAATATTTTAAGGGGTGGTAGGGTATCGCAAATATAAGCGAAAAAAATATTTTTATTAATAATAACTGTAATAATTAATAGTCACTACTGAGTACTTCACAGAAACAACTTAGAAGATTTTGGCCAAACTCGATTCCAAAAGCACTATTAATATATTTTTCACTTATTCTTGCGACACCCTACCACCCCCTAAATACTCTCAGTTAATTCAAGCTCACCCTAGTTATATAATAATTAAAATATATTTTTTTTGTATTAATTTATATTTAACAAAATATTTTATCTTATCGAAATTAATGTTTTTACGTATAAATATTTTTTTTATTACAAATTTTCGTGTGTATTGGTATTAGGGGTAGGTAGGTTGTATTGATCCCGCCACCCTCCCGTACTCTTCGCCTCATTGCCAACCCCATGGCCGATCTCTCGCTGACCTATTTTGCCCAATTCGTTATTTTTACATTGAAATTTTTATTATACAATTTTATAAGCTTGATTTATCCAAAAATAATCACATTGTGGATAGAAAATTAAAGATTCGTTTTGTGCCAAGCAAATTTCCCAATTTACTTCAGTATAAAAGAGGACTGAAAATTTTCGCTTAGTCGGGTCATGTCTGCTTTTGACGTTAATTCTTTTAAGCGATGTTCGTATTTTTTACCGCATTTAGAAGGCTTCTTCTCTCTTTAATAAATTTTATCGTAATTATAATAAATCGAGTTATATGCTGAACGCGTATATTTTCCCCAATATCAAGACACGTTTTAGTATAATTGATATTGGAAATTCCAGCATTTGTATGTCTCTGATATGAATTTCCCATATACCATCACCGATAAATGTGTGTAAGGAATACACTCTATCGTATTTATTAAATACGTGAGATATTCCACATCGAAAATAGGCCAAGACGAGATGGATCTATTGCTAGTATGCAAGTGACCCAGTTTCCTGGTGACCCTGACACAGTCCTGAAGAGCCACCACCTGCATCAATGACCTGTATCCCTGTTCTACTCATCACCACCTCTCTACTAATTGTTATATGGCCTTCATTGTGTCTAGCAAATGAAATCAACGATAAAATTATTTTAAATATATACTGTATGGCATTTTTTATTCAAATTGCCATAATTTCTGAATACACCTCTCAGACAATCTATTTGTCACTTGATATGTCGTCGGTATGTAGCATTCAATCTGTGTTAATCAATTTATACTCCTTGACATATATAATAATATGAGGTTCAAGGAGACATTTGAGTGATCAATTTTCATATTATACAGTCTCGTTTCTTATTTGATTAAAATTTTCAACAAGACCGTAATGTAATGTCTATTTTTGTATTAATAAATTATTATTATTTCAGTATGTTACGGAAAAAATGGGCGGTGCTGAAGGCACCAAGCTTGACTTGGACTTCATGGATATGGAAAGAGTGAGAAATATTTTTTTTCGGAGTATGTGAATAGTTTTATTTATTGGTATTTGATTTTAGAAAACCGATGTCACAGTTGAATTGGTTGAGGAACTGCAATTAAAAACTAGAGAGTTTCTGCAGCCTAATCCTACGGCCAGGGCAAAAATGGCCGCTGTCAAAGGTATTTCCAAGTTATCTGGACAGGCCAAGAGCAACACATACCCCCAGCCTGAGGGTGTATTAGGAGACTGTATGCTGCTTTATGGCAAAAAACTAGGAGAGGACTCCGCCTTTGGTACAAATATAAAATATTCTATTAACGTATTTATATTTTCTTGTATAAAAAATATTAATCATCATACCTACTTTAGCTGTAGGATTAATTGAAATGGGTGATTCGATGAAGCAAATGGCTGATATAAAGTATTCATTAGATGATAATATTAAACAGAACTTCTTGGAACCTTTGCATCATCTCCAAACTAAAGATTTGAAGGAAGTTATGGTGAGTGCTTAATATGTTTCCCTTACTTTTCATATTGTATAGGGTTTAGTTATCGACTGCTTAATTTTCTTTCATAGCACCATCGGAAAAAACTTCAAGGCAGACGTCTGGATTTTGATTGTAAAAGAAGACGACAAGCGAAAGGTTATTACTACACCAACATGGTTTAAATTTTTGTACAAATTTGAAATTTTTTTTTTTGCTTTAATCAAAATTACTAATTATGTGTTCGAGACTTGATTTCGATTTAACATGCTTATCGAAGCATTTTGCTGTAATATTATGCTTATGAATAACTTACTCTATCAAAATATTTTAATGTTCTTCATATTATTTTAAAATAGTTTTGGGACCAGTGAGCCCATACAGCAGCCCATCTCGCCAATCTAATTCTGGGAGACAGGGTATGTTAAAAAGACAAGTCGAAAAGAGATGAATTTGATCCTTGTATTTATTTGAATGCTTAAATTTTGAATATGTCCATTGTAAAAAATAAACTGTAAAGTAGAATCATTATATTTTTTAAATTTGTTTGATCTTATTCTTAGTTTTTTTTTTCATTTATTTTTCATGTCCCCTTCATACTTAATTTGGATACGATCACATCCCATCCTCAATTATGATTTTGGACCCTGCTCTTCGTGGATTACCATTGCACTGCTTGATTTCATCATTTTTATAATTTTATTACTCACATTTTTTGGACTCCTTTTTCGTGTGTTTATTTTGGTCTGTAAATATTTTTTTTTTTGATTTAAAACTTGGTTTGGTCAATTAATATTGAAATACCACATGATAATTGTTACCCGGAACGGATTCTTGTTGATTAGGCTCTCATATTACAGATGATGAGATAAAGCAAGCGGAAGAGAAATTTGCCGAATCGTTACACTTAGCTCAATTGGGCATGTTCAACTTGTTAGATAATGAGGTGAGTTTAGTTATCGACAGTTGTAGTAAAATGTTTAGTGTTACTAATAAAAATTATTTTTGTTATTATGTAGGTAGAGCAATTAGCACAACTTACATCTTTTGCCGAAGGCCTATTGGAATACCATCAGCAATGCACTGAAATTCTCAATGTTCTTGTCGGTAATTTACGAGAGAAGTAAGTAAAGCTATTCTAAATTTTATTGACTTAATAAAAAAATTATTGTATAATCACTGCGTGATTTTTTTAGAATGGAAGATGCTTCTTCACGTCCTAAGATGGAGTTTGTGCCGAAAACACTGGCAGATCTTCACATCGATGGAGTCTCTGAAGGTCTCAATATGAATAATGGTAGATCATCCGCAACATTTTTCACATCATCCTCGAGTTCTGTCATAGGAAGCACACATGGTTCTAATCAAAATTTATCTGCGCATTCCAATAATTCAAATCTTAGGCATAGTTCTTCTATAGGAAATTTGCCTAAGCAGGCGGGTTGGGCTGTGCCTGCTCAACCCCCGAGAATGGCTAACAGCCAAAGTTCTTCGTTTCATGACAAAAGGCAAAACAGTAATGGTAATGTGAAGAAAGACGATCCTTTTAGTAGTGCTTGGGAAACTGATAACACATCATCGGCCTGGAGCAGCGGGGTTCGGCCCACACGACCTCCTCAACAACAAAGAAAACCTAATTCGGATCCGTGGTCAGGTGATTTGCTTTATTTTTGTTTTTTTATTTTATTTATCATTTCTCCTCATGAATATTATTTTATCCGTATGACATTGTTGAGGCAAAAATTTATTTTTGAAAATATGTATGCCTTACATGTCGTGGTTCCTTCAAATAATTTTTTTTCCTACAAAATTAGAGATTGTACACAGCTTTAAAAATTGTCAACCACTTTTCTGTATTAGTTAAATGTGTGCTTTAATATTATAAGGTCAGCTTTGTGTTTGAATTTATATACAGAAACAGAAACACAGACCATTGATATCTATCATCAAATGAAAAATTATAATGAGTGATTTTATTGTTATACACACTCCAAAAGAGAAGCAATTGGCTACACTACTTGAAAATATATTTTAGTGCTTTCATAACACAAAAATAATTGATATTCAATACAAATCAATATATGGTTACCCTCCCTTTTTGTTTTTGAATTTAGTTATTATTATTTTTATGCATGGTCACGGGTCCAAAAGCTTGCAGGTTTTGGTGAAATAAATACATACTTTCATATTTCTATAATTGTGTATAAAATATTCTTGCAAATGTTCTGTATTTTACATCAAACATATACGGGAGGGTCTTGATTCACATTACCGAGGTGAGTGACCTAGCATTACTGGTTTGCCTTTCTTCTACTAACCTTCGAGCGATTTAAAATTTATATATTATATGTTGCCTCCTATTGAATGTACTTTTCTCTCTGTGGCAATGATCCGTTTCTTCTTTGAGTATGAATCAATGTGCTATTCCTATACATACATATTTGAGTAAGAAGTAAGAGCAACATTAATTTCAGCGAGCTATTGAGTAGAATATTTATCATGTTGCTCTTTATTTGTTATTTAAAACTAAATGTATCACAGGCATGATTGCCTCTACAGCTCTCTTTTCATGTTCTATCATTATTTTAATTTTAAAATCACATCTCCAATTTGACCTCATTAAAAAGGGTCAATTCTGATTCATCTGCTTCTTAGTGTTGTTGTGAAGTATTATAAAATTGGCTATCAATTGACGATCGCATATGTGTATTGTTGATCTCTAATAGGAGGCTCAGATGCTGGATCTCCTGTACACAAACCGAACAATCTAGAACTATTTCCCGGAGGCAACAATCAGAACAACCAGCGTTCTACCAACGGTAATTTTCTCAAAAAACTTGCCAGCGAATAATAGTTTTCCATTCTGCTTAATTTCTTTATACTTATTGACTTTCTGGCTTATTTTTCAATTAATAAAGTAACTTCAACCGCATGGATGTTTTATCAAATTAATCATGTATGTGCATGTTTTTTTATGTAATATATATTACTAAAGTACTGCATTTATGTTTATATTTAAGTACTGCATGTTGTAACATTAATTAAATATAAGCATGCCTGTTTTAAATAATTCTTCCATTAAACATTACATGATATGAGAAGTTTATTGCCAGTAGTAATACATAAAAGCTTAATATTATGGTTCAAATGAAAATATTTATATTATTTTAAATTTATAATCACAAATTTTCTCTCATTAAAAAGCACTTATAAAACAGCTTATATAGTATTTAAAAAAAAAACAGACAAAATGATTGCGGGATTAGAAATTTTTTGATGGATAACTTACAAATGCCATATAGAGGGGTTTATATGTACAATAAGCTACAATCATGGATAAAATATTGAAATTAGAAATATATGCTTTTAAGTGAATGAATTTAGGTGAAACCTTATTATGTAAGATTTTCTTAAAGGTTTTTTTGATATTAGAGCAATTATTTGAAATAAGTTGTTATAGTATAATTGTATTAAGTGAATTATAATAAATTCTAGCATCTCCGCTTCCTTCTCCGATGAAATCACCAGCTAGAACTCCGATGGTGCCGCCAGCACCCAAAGGTCCATGTTGCACTGCTCTTTATGATTTCGATGCAGAAAATCCAGGAGAACTTGGATTTAAGGTATGCAAAGACATCTTTATTCCTTTAAGTCATTGTTAAAAATAGATTATATCCAAATGTGTATTGAAAAATTCTTTGATAACTTGCAGTTAATTTGCCATTATAAGAATGAACTATTTAAAAATATTTTTATAATGAATTGTTTCAGGAAAACGATGTTATCACATTGATAAACAAAATAGATGAGAATTGGTATGAAGGCACTGTCAACGGACGTACTGGATATTTTCCTGTATCATATGTTCAAGTTACCGTCCCACTGCCATAAACAAATTTCTTCACCCTGCTATTTATTTGTGCAGCAATACATATTACAACTTTTACAGCTATCAAATCATACTTTACATGTTTACTATATAAATAAAATATATTAATATACTATATATATTTTCAAAATGAAGGATGGATTGGATCGCATTTTAAAAATAATTAGAAACTTGACCCGCTATTTTTATGTCAGTTGACAATTATTATGTACATGTATCAAAATGCTTTATGATTTTTTTACTATTCATTATTGTTGCATTCCAGTTATTAATACGGAACAAATATTTTTTTTATAGAATATTCTTCTAGTTATCGTTGATAAATTGTCTTTTGTCTATTTTTTGTACTCATATTTTTAAAGTATTTATTTTTGTATAAAATTTTGCTTCAAATAATCACCCTCATTTTGATGGTGATTTTTTTTTTAATAATAAATTGCATGACTCCTAATTTTATGAATCAATTGTTTGATGCGCTTCATGTTCTTGCCAATATGAATTTTTGGACAGTAAGACATTGTTGTTTTTATTATTTTTTCCTGCATTTTCACAAGGTTTGGCTTTTAAAAAATCTACATGTTTATGATATAAAAAGAGTCAATATGCGTTAATTGCCATTTAACCTAAAATGTCCATCCATCCAAAATAAATTATAAAATTTATGGAGATTATGTGTGTTTTGACAAAAAAAAATGTCTTTATGTGAAAAGTTGATGGCAAAGTCTTAATAATTATATGATTCTTGTTATTGGAAGTGTCTCTATGCTACTTAAAGATTATTCCAAAATGTTGTTGATATTTGAATTTTGAGATATATTAATATAAATATATACACAATGTATTTAATATTAATCACACTAGCTATTAAGGTTTGTAAACTAGGTATTGTTTAAAGAAAAGGTAACAAATTGGGCGGTTAAGGAATGAAGGTCAGAATATAAGCGATAATTACATTTTTCAATATAAGCAGATACATAATAATTTCTTTACCAAAGTCGTTATATGAAAATAGCTATTTTAACATATTTTTTTTTGAAGATTTAACGTCTCATGACCAAAATCTCAAATGCACCCAGTGTGCGTTAATCATAATTATCAATCGTACTCAAAATCGGCAGCCTTTTTTGTACTGTATATATTTTGTAATAAAAATGTGAAACAAGCAAATTTGAGAAGGTAAAGAGGATGAGTTTTTAATATCATTAATGTAAGGTACAACAATGAATGAAAACACGCGCGCCAGTCTTGTTCTAGTTAAACGATTGGATTTCATATTTTCTTAGTCGGTAGGTGATTGTGAATATTTTTGATGTTGACAAAACTATGCCAGATCGTTTTGAATTTATTTTTGGAATAGATTGACATTGGCTTTCTAAACGCAAAATATCTAATAATAAATATCTCTTTTTAGCACTTGTCAATAAATGTGCCATATTATCAAATTGTTTGAAAGTGGTGTTATTAAAATTGTTTTTACTTTCATTAAATTAGTGGAGTCTGGCATAAAAAAGACAATACCTAGATATAATTTTACATACGTATTCTAGCTATTATGTTATAATAATAAAATAAATACTATTACAATAATTATACTACCTTAACTTGTGTATGAATTTAGTCAATATTGAATGTGGTAATTTAAATTGCAAAATTTCTTAAAAAATACATGTGTTACTTATTACTACTACTTATCTAATCTCTTCGGACTAAATGTTGATTTTCAAATATTATATCAGTGTAATAACATTTTTCAATGTAACATGAATCTTTTAATGACAAATAAAAATACTATTATTGACGTTACACTTGAATGTTTGTTTATGTGATAGGATTATAAAACAAAATATTGTATGTTTCCTGATTTGTATACGAATTAACGTATATATCAATGAAGAATGTGTAAGAATTTTACTAAATATGTGTCCACATTTATTAAAAATCATTCTTTCACTCCTGTTGAAAGCGAAGGAAGAGAGCATGATAATTATTATATTGTATGAATAGAAAATATCTTCCTTTCAATTATACACACCGTATAATCAACATCAATTATTTGAAGCCTTCAAAATCAAAGTAATGTATAAATAAATACTTCTATTTAAATGTTTGCAAAGGATTAAATTTATAAAAAAAAATATATTATAATACTATGTGTTTTATGCGAGAGTTCATGTTTTTTTTTAAATATTTTCTTGCTCTCCCTTGTTTGATCGAATCTATCTATTCCGCCTCCAGAAAATGATTACAATAATGTTAATAAATATATTATAAAACTTACATTTTGCAAAACGTTTTTATCCTACCACTATTTACATATCATTTGAAAGCTGGATGTTAAGTATACAATAATAATTTGAACACAAAGTAGGAAATATCAAATACATCTTTAAAATAAAAATATTGAGAACTTTATAAATTTCATAAAAAATTACTCGTTTACTCGAGTATACTCTTAAACCAAGAGGATCAAACGACAACACAATAGGTAAAGAAAAATTAAGACAAATAAGTATCGATGACTATTATAAGAAACAAATAGATTCGGTAAGTAAAAGGTTTGAATAAAAATTTATTAAAATAGCTGTGGAATTTCCCAATCCTAATCCTTACTGAATTAACCACACATTATGCATCTTGATAATTAATTTTTTTTTATGAAAGAATGCGTAAGTACCTGGTGTTTATTTTTCATAATTACTTTTATACCTATCTAAATCGGTACATTCGCCCCAAGAGATTTTACTCAAATAGGTAGTCGACACTTTCTTTTCGTAAACCATGGAATTACAATAAACCCTACTTAAAAAGATTTAAATTCATATTTTTATCCCAAAATAAATTATGGAAAGACCCGTAATTGGACCTAGATACAATATGTTGATTATGTGTGAAGTCAATTTATATGATGTAGAGGCGTGAAGTGAATTAATCAAAGAGATGTGGACATATGGCAACATTTGAACAAGTGAACCCCTCTTTATATTATGGAATTAAGTCTATCTCATTTAAATCAACCACCATATAATACACAATATAAATTGACTCGTTGAATGCGACCCCGTGTCATTTACATATTACAGACAATAAACATTCATTATGAACTTACTAGTATTTTATATTCTTCAAAGTTTATACCGTTACTTAAATGTAGAGTAGTTAGGTAAGTTCGTTATTTTAAAATAAAATGTGTACGTAACATTTCATAGCGTAATAGCCACAAAGACTGTGGTCATGGGTTCAAATCCCAATAAAAAAAAAATTGATCGATTGTCTTGACCCAAGCTTACTCTGATTTCCTGTATTGTAAGGTAAATACTGAGGCCATTATTAAGTCGGTGACCTGTATAACTAGTAATTGTTAAAATCACCAACAGAGAATGAATTAACACGCTGTTGTATCTAAAAACCCAAATTTGGAAAAAAAACCTTGCAAGTCGTTTATAAATAAATGAATAATATCTGTAGCTATCGTGTAACTACTTTTTGACTACAAATACCTAATATTACTCAAGTATTCTGTTATATTATATTTTAAATGAATAATTCATTGATTCCAAAATATTTATGTATATGTTTATTATATTTTTTACTGTAAAAAAAATAATCTCTCAAGTGGTTGGTGATTTTGATTTTATTCTTTAAATTCAGAACTTTGTAGCAATATATATATAATTTTGGTATCTAACTAGTAGGTAGCTTTTTAAGTGAAAAATAATAGTAGCTAAATCCATTATACCTAGGACACAAATATATAAAATATATTTTAGAATTTATTTGCGACAACCCTTTAAAAGCCACAGGCCATATCATTATTTATCGAATGGATGAGGGGAGGATTTAGTTAGACGATATTCATAATTGACACGGCCAATGTGTGCACCGACTATTTATTATATCACACTGTATAAAAGAATAACTTATCAGGGGGAGTGATTCTGTTATTTTACCCCGAATTATGGAAAAAAATCTAATAAAAAAATTATTGCGGTCGGCATGTGTGTGATTTGATTGTGGTAATCGATATAACCAACCTAATGGAAAACTCATTTTATTGTTGCATTACACTATGGAATATTTTTAGTAACTAGGGTAATTTCAATTGAATTTTTCAATTTCTTAATGTTTTTTGATGTTCTGCTTGGTTTTTTTAAAAGGACGGTAATAAATTGTTTATTTTTTTCATTCAGAGGATTTGATTTTCAAAGTTAATAATTTAATACGGTTTTCATACGATGGCAACACTCATTACAATATTTAAAAAGCTAGTTTCCCGATAAATACTGTTTTTTTGAGAATTGTCATTTATTATTAAATATATCTAATATTATTTTGAAATTAATTTAATATTATTATCATCAAAATACCCGTTTCGAGATTTTAGATATGTATTAATTGTAATAAAATATTATTATTTTTATTTATTTACTTATTACACCCCATATTATTGTGAATTAGTATGAATTTAAATCTTTGGAAATATGTTTAACATGTAGTCAGGTACGTTATAGTAAGATAACCGACAGTATTCACATTACAATTAAGGATATTAGAGTAAACCTTGCTTGAGACGATCGACCATATCAATAAATTTTAATAATTATATTCTACCTCGATCTCTTTGATTTACTAATATATATTTTTAACTTCGAATATATAACTTATAAGCTGTAAAATATTTTATATCATAATAATTATTTTTTATTTAAATGAAATATTTGGCAATAGCTTGAGTAATGACTTTTTTCACACTAATGATTGGAGCAAGTGATTCTTGAATGCCATCAGGAGCGTGATATTAATTTGCATAATTGTGAAAGGGGGAATCAGGACGGGATTAGGGGATGTCGTCAAGGGTTGTTACTACCAGACAAATCAAACCATAACCAAACCATGGAATTCACATGGACAATCACCAACAAAAGTATCAAAAACCCATCAGATGCGGGTAATAATGAGAAGGGTCTACGACAAAAATATATTGTATTTATCTAAATAAAATGTATTTTAGTAAAATTATAATTTAATAATAAATTGCCTAAGCCAAGTTTAAGTAGATAGGTATAATAGTAACATTATTTATTTATTTATATGATGGGATTTTGGAGAAGGTATTAACAAATTTGGTTTTTTATACACAGAAATGTGTTAATTAATTTTTATCTGTCAGTGATCTTAACTGCCTTACAATCGAGGATATCAGAGTAAATCTGGATCAAGACGATTGATCGATAATTTTTTAATACTATTATTGATTTCCCAGTAGTATTAACCGATCAAATATTTTTTTAGATCGGGTTTAGAACCCAAAATATTTAGCTTATATAGCTAAATTTTACATAAATTTAATTTCAATTAAAAATTAAGTTGATATGAATGTATTAAAATTAATTCAATTGAACTAAGTGATTATTCAAGATGAAGAAATAATAATTTTAATAAGTCCTAAATGTAAAAAATCACAAATATGTAAGTATAAAAATAACAAAAATAAAAGTAATATGGGTATGCAGAGCATTTATAAATATTTTTTTTTGTTACGGATTGTACGTGATATTATTAGGTACTTGGATAAATATGCAATAGGAAAAGAAAATAATTTCTATATAGTGTAATGTACCTTAATTGAATTCAAGTTTAAATTTCAGTATGCGCTGTAAAAAAGCTCGCTCGAATGCGTCGACAGTGGGCGGAGCTTTAGTTGGTCCGCCCACTGATGCAATTGGCTGGCGAAACTTAAGGGGGAGGAGCTTCGTAGCTACCCTGACTACCCTGTAAGCGTCGCGACGCAGTTATGTGCTGGACGTTCCAAAAGACACCAACCACCGATATGATTTAATAAAATAACCACCAACACCGTGATTTTTAAAGGTAAGCTTAAAACAAAAATATATCCCTATTCTTAAAATTAGTATTATCAATTATTTATATTTGAATCAAATAAATTCCTCCATCACACTTTATTTATTTATGATTTTTTTAATAATGTGAAAATTATATAATAAATATATATATATATATATATATATATATACAATAGTGTGTTAGTGAGTCGTGTGTGTACGAATAGACTAGAGCTTGGCTGTATTGGTGTACATGCATACGCACCGCACGCACACATTCTAATTACACTATTATATTGAATTCTTCGGGTTAAGATTTTAATATTTTATAAAATTTATAAATTAGTGAATGCCAAATATTGCATCATGAGATCTAATATATTTATTTGTTGAAACGAAAGAATTTTAATTAAATTTTTACCTACCTAAAACATTTAGACACGCACAGAGGCGAATTATTTACCGCAAACGGCTGTGATTAGTGATATCGTACCTATAATATGATATTATAATGCTAGGGCCTTTGGCGAGTAATCTCGTAAAATAATAATAAAATAAATTAATATTAGATTTGTAAACCAATGCAATTTGAAAAATTGTAGATAGATAGTAAACTATAAATTATTGTTTTTTTTTGTAATAGTAATAACGAGAGAGATTTAACTCTAATAAAATAATAAAAAATATGTGGTACCTAGCTATAAATAAAAACACTTTTTGTGTTGAATGTTGATTAAATTTTTTGAATTAGTCATTGTGATCAGAAGATAGATCCAGGTTAACTCTAATTCTCTGAACAAAAAAAGTGAATTATTTATATCTGGGAGAGACAATTGTCTATTTAAAATAATATTGATCTGATATTTTGTGGAAATTTTATACTTTGCTATTATTTATAAAGGATCATCCCTGTTTATGGTGTTTGAAATTGAATTGGGTATAGTGAAGAGAAGAGGACACAAGGGTGGGAAGTATTAAGCCCCTAACATGGAATTACGAGTACCTTCAACCCTCGTACTTAATTATTTTGTTACATCAAGTGCCTGAATACATGTCAACAACTATTCAATTACCATAATCAATTGTCAATCATAATTATATTTATTCCATATAAGATTTCTAATAAAAACATTTTTTTTATATAATTGGGAAGAAAGCTTTTGAATGATTTATTGGAGGAAAAATGCATTTTTTATTATTATGGGATGTCTATATTTATAATCTAGAAATTGAGAAAACAAAAATAAATTCTGCCTGGTCTTTTAGCGCAAAATATTATTGTAATTTTGAAAAGAATATGATATAAGACGAACTAATTAATTAACTGACGAGTGCTGCATTATCATTTCTGCGACTTGGGATCTCCCGTAATGCTCTAGTGGTATTACAGTATGATATAATAATATATTATGTATTTATAAATAAATAAAATACGACCAGTAATATTTTTGTTTTATAATACATAGGTTGTTAGTGAAAAGTGCAAAAAATGCTCGATTTGTTAAACAGTGTTTTGATTTTTTTTTTGTTTTTAATTCATATGAGAATATTTAATTATATAAGGCATACTGATTAAAATTTTGAATATTTCCGACGGAATTGAAGCGATTCTAATATTAATTAACATAATTAAAAGGAGCGGAGTTAAATATTCAGCTTTAAGTACATTGAGATGTTATACATACAGTATTGATTTGTACGTAGGCGAATCTAAATTAACGAGCTTGTAAGTGTTTCAGTATTTTCAGCGGGATTTCTCTGAAAGCTTGGAAAATTCCCCTTTGAGAAATACCTGAAAAGACCTGCCCATCTACTCTCTTGATATTTACCTGTGCCGAGGTAAAGCGACACTTCGCCACGCTAATTAATCAATTACACAATCAAGAACTTATTACTACGACTCAATATTTTTTTCGTATGAATCTAAATTTAGGACATTAATAGTTTTAAATACTAGAGTATTGTCGCCGATTGTACTAAGAAAGGTAGAGGTTTATAATTGAAAGACAAACACAGCGGTTGTGCAGAGGGGAGTGACTCTCTGTATCTGTTTATATGTATCTTCCATTGTGAATACAATGTTCTATTTAGACACCAAAAGGAGAGAAGGGATATTAGCCACCCTTATACACACAGCCTCACTTTAAATATCTAAAAGCGTAATCATAATTGAGGTATTTTCATATTCAATTGTCGTTAAAACGGCCGCTAATATGTGTATATTAGGCATTCGAAATTAATTTGTAAAGTCAGATATGTTTCTTAATCAAAATTGCTCTGAAACTAAATAGTAGTCAATACATTCTAAACTAAAATTATTCAAAGCAATTTGCATTATAAAATAAATCATATCACCACATCAGCAAAACCTAAGGTATTAAAACTTCTTTACAAACAATGTACTTTTAGTATTCGTTTCTCTATTTATTTATTTCTTTCATTTACAAGTCTTTTAAAACGAGCAGATTAGTTAGTAACAGCAATTTTGTTCCATAACTTAATTTTAAGGTAGTTAATGTTTTCTTCATTGGATTACCAATTACCAATACATTAGAAAAACTTTTGTAATTTTTTCTACATTTTTATCATAATATAAGGGTTTCGTATTTGGGGATTTTTGATAACTTATTTTTATTTTAACGTAATAATTTGAAATAAAAATGAATATTTATAATGTAAGCTAGTAAATATTATAAAAAATAACTGAAAAAATGTGATTATTTAGTACTTTTATTTGCAAAAGAATTGAGTGTATGCGGCTATACGACTCTCCCTTATACCGAGCGTAATCTTACAAGACTGAAGTTAAATTCAATTCAATAATCAATTGTTAAAAAACAACATTTGTTTTGATTACTAGGGGGTGATGCAAATAATAATATTTGTTTCTGTTTTATGTGTGTTTCATTAAATTCACATTGGTCGTAAATTCTGAACGAGATGTTGTATTGTATTAAGTAGAAAATGGAGGCGTGGTTGGAGTTTCGTTTGGGAGGAATGAGATTTTTATTAACTCGTAATGACGTTTGTCAACGCTTGGCAAACTCGAGAAATTGCTTCATAGACAAGGACGGCACTCGAATAATGACAGATGGAAAGAGAAAAGAGATGGGGAGAAGGAAACTGTCATCAAATCAACACTTTGATGACAGTCTCTCTTTTCAATTAACGGTATTATGGACGGTAGGCAACGATGTCGAAGAATGACTTCATTAAATATTGGACCGAGGATGATTATTATTAAAAGATTTTAGTAGGTCAAATAATGTAAAAGCTTAATTAATCCCAAAAATAAGTAACTCTTTAAAACAATTATCCAGTGACTTGAGTGCAGGAATCGAACCTATATAAATTATTGTATGTACGTCTTCTGATTTGATTTTAGTTGCTCTATAATCAGAAATTCAATCAATAAGGCAACTAAGGATTGTTCCTTTAATCTGATCGGTTCAACTGAATTAAATTATATTACATATCTTTGTATATAAAAATATTAATGTCCAAACAGTCATTTATGAGACATATTTTGCAAATTAAAAACCAGTCCCGACGTAGCATTAAAATGGGGAAATATATTACAATTTCTTTGATTTTAAAAAATTTGAAATACTACAAAACATCATATGAATTACAATTAGGTGTACAGAATAACTAAATCTTATTACATATAACTAACATGAGAACAAATTTTTTTATGTGTCATTAGAGATACTTAATATTAAATAATAAAAAGTATGAAAAAAAAACAATAACAAGAATAGACTCTACATTAACAAAAATAATTTATTAATAACAAATTATTATGCTTAAAACTAAATAACAGAAAATTGAGGAAAGAAATACTTAAGCTGAATATTAATAAAGAATAATAATATTGCTACAAAATAGTAATCAGTCAAAGAAAATACAATTTAATTATTATCGATCGCTTTGTCCATTTTTAATAAATTTTTCGTTAAACGTACTAATGATGATTTTTAAGAGTGTTATTATCATTTTATGTTGGAAAAAGCAAAGCAGTTTTTTTTATTAAATTAAAACACGGTCCCACGAGGGTTGAACGGTAAGAATGTCTTTAACAATGATAATAATATAAAGAATACGATGGGTGGGAACAGGGTGAACAAAGACAACCAACCGACCACCCCTCGGGAAAGGGATGGGGACTTTCCTGGCTACGAAGGCGGCGACTCTTGGCACAAGTTTAATTTGAATATTTAAAGAAAGATAATTCAACGACTGGAAACAAATTTAATATCAAATAAAGGAGAGCGAGGAAACGACAGACAAACAGACATTGCTTTGCTTTATTGAATTGGACGAGACGTCTACATTCTAACCTCAATACTCTTTATGTAGGCATTTTGTGTGCCATCTTTACAAACTGATGGAATAATTTAAAAGTTAGCCTGCTTTTTGGAAGACATTGTTCTTGCATTGACATGTGACAAAAGTAGGCTATTCGGTTAACATCAATACAGTAGTCAATTAAAACTTTGAGCATTTATTAATAAAAAAAATATAGATCCACTTAACATCCTAATTTATTTTAATCATAATAGAATTGTTAATTAAACAGCCTAATAGCTCAAGGTATTAGACGCGTGGCTACAAATAATGTGATCATGGGTTCAAATCCCGCTCAAGCCAAAAAAAATTAAATTGATTTGATCGGTTATTACGACTGGAAGATCTGGAATAATATTAATAAAATCCCGATAGATCGTCTTGATCCAGGTTTACTCTGATTTCCTGTATTGTAAGGTAAATACTAAGGCGATTATTAAGTCGGTGCCCTGTGTAACTAGTAATAGTTAAAAATTAATTACACGTTGTTGTGTCTAAAAAACCTTCTTAAAAAAAGCTCCTGGGACGTAAATAAATAAACAAATTTAAATATTTTACTTACTTTTTGTTAATAATGTAGCCTATTCATTAAATATCGATGTCCAAGACCACAAAGATAATAGTCTATGTTTTGATTAAATTTCAAAGATTTACCCGAGGAAACCATCTGGAAAAAAGCTTAATTTATTGTTTACTTCTTTGTGGATTTTTAGAATTTTATTCTATTATTAAGTAGGTATATAATAGTTTAAAAATATACAATTAACTATGCCAACAAAATGTGGACGCCTTTATTACCTTTGTGCTCTTGACTATCGAGTCGCTTGGGATAGTTTTAATCTTAGCATGGTGACAATTATTTCATTGATGAAAATCTTTATTAATTTATATGTTTGAATAGATAATACGTATAATCAAATACACATAGAGATGTGTTTGTGTAAATGTGTCTGTTTTAATTGAATTGGCCAGTGGCACACGTCAAAATGAATAAGTAATGGAGGAACCGTCACGGTCTGTCGCTCACTCCCCAATTGATTATCAACTCCCTGTTGTTTAACATCACCTTTATAACACAACACATTGATCAATTTTTAAAATAGAAAACGAGTCTCGGACAAGTGGCATACGTTATTAATAGACAATCGATCATTCCGTTAAAAGTTAAACATAGATTTTCATGTCGCAACTACAAAAATCATATGCGGTTCGTAGACGGTGAACGCGCTTTTTTTTTAACCTTTATCGCGATACGTCTCATAAAGTAGTAATAAAATATATGATGATATATTTTTATAGATGATTATTGTAGCTTTATAATTTTAAGTTGATATTGATTTTTAAAAAAATATTACAGTCATTTTTGCATCTGCGGCATAATAATTTTCAACCATAGTTGATGTAATTGATATATCCGTGTTATGTTCAGATGGTGTCTCATATAAAATATAATTAAAGTTAAACTTGATATGAATACATACAAATTGTTTTTGTAACTCAAATCACTGAGAAAAAGATTAGATAATTGCTAAAATAACACATTATCCCTAAAGTAATTTACACAATATTATATAGAATACTACTTTACTTTAAATAAATATCTTTAATATAGAATTCCACCCAGAAGTCAACAAGATCAACAATATTTTCCTATAATTCTCCAATTATATACAAAAATTATATATTTATATATATATATATATATATATATATATATATATATATATATATATATATATATATATATATATATATAATAAAGTATAAAATAAAATAAAAAATAATAATGCTTTTTGGATCGAGTTTGGGTCACTTATATTAATAAACAAATAAATATTGGATTATTAGCTATTTCTGTGAAGTACTCAGTAGTGACCGTGATATTTTTTATTTTTTATTCATAATTTTTTTTATTTAAAATATATATTTTATATATTTGCGATACTCTACAACACCTTCAAATATCCCGAGTTAATTTAAGTTCATCCTGTATATAAAGAAAAGTCTAATATTGCATTTATTTAGGTAGGTTGTGTGTTTAATTACGTAGTTGTAGGCGAACTGTCATGTCAAGTGAAAACCATGTGTAAGGTTGGAATTGGCTGGAGACCAGATACGAGGATATACCAACATATTGGTATTGTGGTTATAGTCTACATAGTGTTGCCTAATTGAAGGGTTCCACCCACTCCACCCATGGTGGTGATATTCCGTTACTTATGGTAGAGCTGCTCCCATGTTTGCTTGTCGAGGACAATTCAATTAAAACACACGTTGATTAATACCGTTAAAATACCCGTCTTCTATTACAAAAACCATACACGATAAGATGTGAGTGGAGAATCCCGATACGATATTAGCTTTTAGAAAAAGCTGTAAGTGAATTCACCAGCTATAATCAAATGGAGAGAAATATTTAATTAGAAAAGCAGAGTGGGTGGTTAAATTAACGAACGAAGCTTCTCCTATTCGAGTTAAGGCTATGGGATTAGCAAGGTTTCCGGTTACGACAAACAAAACAACACTCAGGTTACACTTAAACACATCCTAATATATTGTATAATTAATTTATTAAAAAAACGATAGTAAATCAAATAAAAAATCAATGAAAAGCATATACAGATCACATTGATTAATTTTATACTGAATATCCCCTATAAATAATGCATTGGGATTTTCATAAAGGTAATGTAATTTATCATCAAATAATCAACCAGCGTAATAGATCAGGGGATAAGAAGCGTGGCTACAAATACTGTGGTCATGGGTTCAAATCCCACTCAAGTCAAGTAATTTTTAAATTGATTTGATCGGTTATTACGACTGGGAGATCGGGAATAATATTAATAAAATCTCGATCGATCGTCTTGTTCCCGCTTTACTCTGATTTCCTGGATCGAAAGTGGGCAACCTGTGTAACTAGTAATAGTTAAGATCACCCACAGACAATTAATTTAACACTTTGTTGAGTCTAAAACCAAAATTTGTAAAAACCTTATCAGAATAACCAGCGTAATAGCTCAGGGATAAGAAGCGTGGCTACAAATACTGTGGTCATGGGTTCAAATCCCACTCAAGTCAAGAATTTTTAAATTGATTTGATCGGTTGTTACGACTGGGATAATAATATTAATAAAATCCCGATCGATCGTCTCGATCCAGGTTTACTCTGATTTCCTGGTTTGTAAGGTAGATACTGAGGCGATTATTAAGACTGGCAAGAGCCGCTCTGTCGGTGACCTGTGTAAATAGTCATTGTTAAGATCACCGATAGACAATTAACACGTTGTTGTGTATAAAAAACCCTCTCAAAAAGACCATTTCTCAAAATAAAAAAGAGCTCCTCGGAGCGTAAATAAATAATATTTAGTTATAAAATGTAATAATTTATCTTTCAGTATTCAGATGGAATCTTCGACAATGACATCAACGCATTCTATGAAGGGTTCCCGCGAACAAAAGCTGGGTCAACAATACGCCGGAAAACCTAATCAGGTAAGTTTATTATTTACAAGAGATGATCATATTATGATTACAATAAAAAGGAGAGCTTTTGTTTGTTTCTTTTGCAGGTCGGGACAGTATTGCTGTATGGAATACCAATAGTTTCATTGGTGATTGATTCTCAAGAGAGATTGTGCTTAGCGCAAATATCGAATACGCTACTGAAACAGTTTAGCTACAACGAAATACATAATCGGAGGGTGGCTCTGGGAATAACTTGTGTGCAATGTACACCGGTTCAATTGGAAATATTAAGAAGAGCAGGAGCCATGCCTGTTTCATCCAGGAGATGCGGTATGATCACCAGAAGAGAAGCTGAAAGGCTGTGTAAATCATTCTTAGGTGATAATGCTCCTCCAAGACTTCCAGATGATTTCGCGTTTTCTGTACACCATGAGTGCGCATGGGGTTGTAGAGGTGCATTCTTACCCTCAAGATACAATTCCTCGAGGGCTAAATGTATAAAATGTTCATTCTGCGGTTTATTCTTCTCCCCGAACAAGTTTATATTCCACTCTCACAGAACTGGACCGGGAGATAAATATGTACAGCCTGATGCCGCCAATTTTAACTCTTGGAGAAGGCATATGAAATTAAGTGGTAGTCCACCAGAGGAAATAACCCATGCTTGGGAAGATGTCAAAGCCATGTTCAATGGCGGTACAAGGAAAAGGTTAATGACAACGTCTTCGTCATCAAATTCTGACGGAGGAAGCACAAGAATAACTCCTCCTAAACAGTCAAAAACTCACCAAGAGCCCACAACTCCAATCGCTACTCCTATAAACTTTCCTGTGACTAGTCCACCTCCTATTATCCCGGCACCTCCTTCCAGGGTTCCTCCGTTTCCTGATATTTCTCTTCCACTCTCTCGGAGTTTAGTAATGGACTATATGTGGCATCAGAGTCAAGCCGCCAAACAACATTCACAATTTCCATTCTCTCCATACACTTTGCCGTGGTTGAAAAGAGGATCTCCGTTATTTTTCGGACATGCTGGTGCCGTCGAGCCTCCTTACATATCTTTTCATAAGAATCCTGCGGGATTGCAAGAAGCAAAGCCACTTTTCCACCAATCAGCATTCCGACCAGTGCAAACTAATACCAATATTGCTTCCATTCCCGCCGTTAGGCATACAGACGAAATTAGTGATGATGAAACCGTGGATATTGAGACAACGGAAGACGAACAGTTGAGGAAAGAAGATGAATCACCCAGGCCAGTCTGGTCGCCACAAGGAAGACAGGATGCGGTGAGTGAAAATTAAATTAATTCATATATGTAAACGCAAAAGAGAGAAATTGTTTATTAATTAGTTAGCTTAAATCGTGGTTGGTTTCAGTTTCGAAAGCTACAGTATATGATAAGAGAATGTATGTAAATATGTAGTAAAGTAACATTCACTAACGAGCTGTTAGGGCTTAGTTAATGCGAGCATTCGACATTAAGTACTGAAGTATATTCTACTCTCGATTGATACAAATGTGTACCTTCTAATGAATACCTCTCACACGTCCTTTATATATAAATCTATCAGTACTATTCGTATTAGAGTTGTGACATTACAATTCCCGGATAGTTGAAGTTTTCGATAAAGATACATGCAATTTATAAACAGTTCAAAGCATTATACCCGTATATCAAATAACACGAAAATGAGATAGAGTTTATATTGTGTTTGCGCAATTAAAATAAACAAGACATTCATTTGCTATTTTTCAGTGGATAACACGATTGAGTTTAAGTGGACGTTAAAATTCTATGTTAGACCAAAGTTTTTTAATACAAAGTAAGAAAGTTTGAATTTTTTATCAGAGCAAAACACTTTTGATTTTGAGTCTTATATGCAAAGTATTAAATCCCATTCTATGCACACCTCTTATATTCTCCTCTGAATAGGCTGCAACGATTTGGCAACGAATTTTGCACACCTGGGTGAACTCTTTTCCACCAATTCTGCCACCAACAGGGCTCGTTAAGGAGCGACCTTATACATATAGTAACATTAAATGATTGCTTCCTACACCTTACTTTATTTTATTTTATATACATACAATTTTTATAATACTATGATTTATTTTTATGTAGTTCTTATGAGTGTTTTAATGGAAATAAATATCCTAAGATAGGTAATATTTGAAAAAAAAATCGTATATTGATTATGAGTAGATATTTATGAAATAATAACCGGAAGAGTAGAAAAATTGTGAGATGAGGCAAGAATTTCAGTTCAGTGCCAAACTTTTGCTATTATTAATGATGGTCTTCTATAAATTATTTTAATAAAATATTCCCGTTCAAGTTGTTTTCACATCACTAACAACGTGTAGCAAAGCAGTGATTACGACTCGTTAATAGGTCTTTTGGTATTGCCAACTTTGAATGAGCATTCGTCCGACTTAGCAAAACGACTAAAATACATGATGTTATTCAATCGCTACATACATTACATAATATGTTAGTATCACTGGAATTACACAGCATTCTGAATAACGCCTTTGACTTATTGTCGAAAGTTTTAGGTTCGTTCCGATTCGTTAATTTATCCCCGAAAACTTTTTTTCCGTTCAAATAAAAAAAAGGGAACGTCTCGAGCGACTGATGGTAATTAAGCAGTTTACGACGTGACAATACTATCGATTGAGGAAAATCCACTTTATTTAAATCACCATTCCGAAGAGACTCGTTTCGTCCACAAATACAATTAGAATGATATTTTTTTATGATTCCAATTTGAAAATATGAATACGGTAATAACCATATTATAGCCGTCTGGTATATGGTATTGGAAATCAAAGAGATTATTGGGAACAAAGTGAGTCATTCGTTTGGTATTATTGTGTTTGCGTAGCGCTCCATATTTGTATATGAGGCCGTACGCGGTAACGTAAGCCGATTTCGATAGCTGGACCTTTTACAATGATTAAAATATATACAGCCATGTTTATATTCGAGGGGAGGACAATGCATAAATCGATCAACAACTTGTCCATATATTTGACTACTTTGTGATTAAATGGCCCGGGGCTAGATCGAATCTACAAGATACGATTTATCGTAACAAAAGCCTTACGCGGTACTCTAAAGTCTAAAATGACACGATGAAAATGTAAATAAAGCTTGCAAGAGAAACGCGGTCGTTTAATATTGTAATTATTGGATATATTTCTAATACCTTGACAACATACTACATTTAATACATGTATTAATGAGAATCAGGTACACTTTATTAAACAATAGAAAAACGACAATTATTTAAATCTATTATCGGATATTGCGACAGGAAGATCGGGTATAATATTAATAAAATCCCGATCGACCGTCTCTATCCAGGTTTACTCTGATTTCCTGTATTGTAAGGTAAATACTGATTATTAAGTCGGTGACCTGTGTAACTAGTAATAGTTAAGATCACCGACATACAATGAATTAACACGTTTTTGTGTCTAAAAAAACGAAATTTTTAAAAACCTTAAAATTTCAAAAAGCTCCTCGGGGTGTATATAAATAAAATAATGGTATTAAAATGTGATGAG
Organism: Agraylea sexmaculata; assembly: GCA_022606485.1. Taxonomy (NCBI): domain Eukaryota; kingdom Metazoa; phylum Arthropoda; class Insecta; order Trichoptera; family Hydroptilidae; genus Agraylea; species Agraylea sexmaculata. The sequence goes on from JAGTTH010000779.1 coordinate 45,976, forward strand.
ATATTATTAATTTACAAAATATGAGACTTATTTATAATACTACATGTACGTATATTAGAAAAAACAATTATAATTATTATGTGTTTTATTGCACAACGACCACTGACTTAAATACCAATATTTAGAAGATTTGTTTAATAATAAAAAATGGGCACAAATTTTATAGTAATATAATTGGATATTAGCTAAAATTTATGAATAAATAAATATAGATGAAAATTTATTTGAATAGTATTTTTTTGTCGAAAATTAGCAATTGTTCTGGTGCTTCTGAGAGAGGTATTGGTCGTATTTGTATTGTTTCTTTTTGTAGTTTAGTTGTGAGGATATATTTAAGATAGGGCCGTAAATTAGTTGTACAGGGTAGCATGTGTGCCCCTCGTGTAGACCATTTAAGTTTTCGTTGTTGGGAACATATTACTCCCTCTGAGCAACCTTCTCACGTATTATCATTACAGTACCACATTATTGCCTTTATTTCTATACAACTCGACACAAATAGCCGAACATAACCAATGATACTAAAATAAACCAGCACTAGTAGCTTACAATCATATATTTGATATTATTACAATCTCTAAAACATTAAATAAATAAATATTTTTAACCACATATGACATACTAAATTAAATTCATTTTATTGAAGGAAGTAAATTCATATCTAAAAATACCTTTAGGTTAAAAAATTATAATTGTATGTAAAATAAATATAATTTACCAATTAGAAATGAGATTTAAGGCTGCAGTGAGGCTTAAAAGGTTCCTTCAACAAATAATTTAACCACAATCTTGATTACTAACAGTGTTTAAACAACAGTAATTAATAGCGATGTACACTTCTATCGATAATTAAGATAAACTGACGTTTACCATTTGTAAACAATTACAGTGTAGCCTCAGTCAGACTCATCTGATATTTATATATCCAGCTGTCTGGCCTGCTTATATCGGTGGAAAAGGTTATTATACTAATCACCAATAGAGCGGCTAAATAATCACCTTAGTATTTACAATGCAGGAAATCAGAGTTAACCTGGATAAAGAGAATCGATCGGGATTTATTAATATTATTATTGATCTCCCAGTACCGTATCCCTTTTGCTATTAAGCCGGATATTAATTTCAATAATGATTGTATTGGTTGAATACCAGAAGAAAAGCTTTCTGTTAAAATGGAAAAGTTTTTAGTGGATTACCCAAAAATTCTGACACGGGTTCTGTATTTCACATATATGTAATAATATGGAGTTGTAATATTTTAATCAAATTAATGAATAAAATGATAGATACATCCGTAATATAGCGTAATAGCTCAGGGGATAAGAAGCGTGCCTACAAATACTGTGGTCATGGGTTCAAATCCCACTCAAGTCAAGATTTTTTAAATTGATTTGATCGGTTATTACGACTGGGAGATCGGCAATAATATTAATAAAATCCCGATCGATCCTCTTGATACAGGTTTACTCTGATTTCCTGGATTGTAAGCTAAATACTGATTATAAAGTCCTGTGTAACTAGTAATAGTTAAGATCACCGACAGACAATTAACACTATCGTTGTGTCTAAAAAACCCTCTCAAAAAAGCTTCATCAGAGATGTAGGTTCTCTGGTATTCCAGACGACTGTTTTCTCTTAATAATAATAAGAAAAAAATATATTAAATCACCTCAGTTAACATACATAAATAAGCATATATTATAGAAGTGTTAAATTTAATCATCGACGCAATCTGGTGGACGCCTTCCGAATTGAGTGCATTCATTGTATTTTTTCATGTGGATTAGGTTATATTATTTTGGATTATGGTACTGTTTTGTGATGTAAGACTTCCAATTAAATAAACGGAGAGTCGTTTCCGAGTTAAGGATATGTTAGTCACGACTTGTTGTCACTGATACGGTGATATTTTGTAGGAATGGCCCGGTTGGGAATTGCTTGTCCCCTAATAGAAAACACTGCTTTCTTTTTACCATTACACTTCGCACGTTGTGGCCTTTCAAATAACAAAAGGGACGCTCACGAATAACTAATTATATTATATCAATAAAAAAACACACAAATAGAGAGACGTCTTATATAGACATGCTTATTGAGTACTCGTTACTAAATTATTAAAGAATATTTTTATAACATCGATTATTTTGCGCCCTTATCCTAAGAACTCGTTATTTGTTGATTTCGGGAATAATCATTAAAAATACATATTTTTTAAGTTGGTATAAATTCATGAACTCATTAAAGGAACCGAACCCTACTCTTTGTTTCTTATATTCGTAGAACAATATATTTTAAGCCAACCAAAAATACGAAGCTGTAATTTGTCACATTTTAATATTTTAATTTTCCGGTCTGTTTGATGGATTAGAAACAAATTAAACATTGGTTCAAATCGTACATCTTTTTTGACGTAAAAAATATTGATTATACAAATAACATTTATTTTATCACTAGAGTATTTTTCATGTTTTTTTTAAATATTAATACTCGCATATATTCAATTATTAACAGACATAAAGGCGCCCTCAACATTCAATTCGTTATTTTAATATTTTATTTATTTATTTATAAATACATTTATTATTATATCAAACTGCAGTACCTACCACTAGAGCATTACGGGGGATCCCAAGTCGCAGTGATGATAATGCACCACTCATCAGTGGCTCAGTTCCATAAAGTCTTAAAAGCATACTGGATTTTAATAGTACATAAGTACATTTAATACTGTACAGATTGGTTGAAATGTCCGTACAAATAAAATTCGAACATCTTGGAATAATATATATAGCTAGGATAATTTTAATTGAAGTTTTCAATTCGTTAATGTTTTTTTTATGTTCTATTTAGCTTTTTAATAGGAAGGATCTGTTTTGAGCTTTGATTTAATGTTTGCTTTAAAGTTTTTAATTTTTCTATCAGAAGAAGTTTGAATTTTCAATGTAATTTATAAATAAAATAGCTGAATACGGTTTTCATATGATGACTATTTTTTTGCATTTAGTTTGCATTATTAAATAACTCTAATATTATGTTGAAATTAATTAATATTATTATCATTAAAATACCCGTTTCGAGATTTTAGATATGTATTAATTGTATTTAAATAAGTATATGAAATATTATTCTTCCATCCGGTAACACTGATGGTTGAAAGACCCGCACATACATACATACACTCTAGACAATTATATTGGACGCATCAGAAATATATTCAAATCAATAAATCTCTGAATGAAATATTAATTAAAGGCTTCTGCGGACAATATTTATTATACAATTTCTTTTTTAAATATAATTTGCGTACAATGTTTACATACATTATGATTAGATGTTACAATATTAAGTTTATAGACTTGGTCTTTTACTTATTTTAATACGGAGTATAATCAATTGATATTTAAAATAATTAATAAGTCATAACATAATTTATGGGAAAAAATACAAAAACCCACCTGCGGACAATATATTTAAATGAATTCTAACGACATATTGAAATATGACATTGCAAGGGATCTTTCTCTCTCTGTTTCCCATACAAGAAGCAAGGCAGTTATTTTATTTGAAGTGCGATTCTTTGTTGGTGTTACCGTGTCTATTTGTATGTATCTCTAGTGGAACAATCTGTCTGTAAGTATCTATTAAGAACGTGATTTGACTGTTATATTGTGGGGGATGTTCAGTGTGCATGCGCCGGGAACACACCCTAATACACCTTATACCCATCCCCATCCATCTCCGTCTACATTGCTCGTTTACCGTCTAACTTTTCAAATTTAAAAAGTTTAATCCGATCCATTCCAACAACTATAACAATTTTTTAAACAATATACACACATAAGCAGATTACTCCGTACGGTAGACGGTCAACGACATTACTATAAACTAGGGTGATTTTAATTGAAATTTTCAATTTGTTAATATTTTGCTTGGTTTTTTTTTAATATGAAGGTAATAAGTTGTTTACTTTTTCATTCAGAAGATGTTTGAATTTTCAATGTGAATTATAAATAAAACAATTTAATACGGTTTTCATAATATGATGACAACACTCATCACAATACATATTTAAAAAGGGAGTTTCCAGATAAATACTGTTTTTTGAGACTTGTACTTTTACTTTAATCTTTTATATTATTTTGAAATTAATTTAAAATTATTATCATTAAAATACCCGTTTTGAGATTTAAGTTATGTATTAACTGTAATAAAATAATTATAGTATATAAAATAGTAACATTGCCTGTCATGCGTCACTCCGTTTGAATATTATTTATAAAATACAACAGTTTACGATTAAATACGTTATATTGGCAGAGAAATTAAATGTGTAATAGATAATAAATTAACCTACATTGGTTGCCGGTCAAATAGGACCATTTTACAATTTCTAAAAAGTCTCATTTAATAGGTTGTATGATGGTTTTAAAATGAAAATGTTTTGAATGAACACATTTAGTGCACAAATGAATTTCCGATATAATATAGTGTTTGTTCCACTCAGAATCATTTAAATGAAGCACGTGTTTGTTGCAAGACTGGATACAATAATATAGTATCGGAAAACATGAATATGAGGCGGTCTAATACTGTTATTATTATATATGCTGTAGTTCTAATTCATAATGGGGGGATGAAATGATGTATTTTAAAACGGGACTTAATCATTGGGACATTTGACCTTTGCGGCCCCACGGGAGGGCGTCGCGGCGCCCCCGGGGGCTGAGCCCCTCTCTGTAAATACTGACTATACTTAAATGTCATCCAACATACCCTGGATGGACAATGAACATTATAACTATATTATATAACACAGGTCATTCTAAATTAATCCACGATGAGGCATTAAGCCTTGCTTACATTGCCCTTCATCACCTCACAAAGGAGGTGGTATTTCAATAACGATTAATAAAATCAATTCAACGATAGCTTATTATATAAATTCTTTTACGTATTTTTTTTATGCCTAGAATGTGAGAGTTCAAAATTATGTTATTCTATTAAAGTATCATTTTCATAATGTTTAAATTAATAACGCCTACAGTTTTTTAACCATAATATTTTAATATGTCTCAGTTAGTTAGTCTCTTATGATGACTAAATGTTAGTAGTCGAAAGAACTTACAGTTTCTTTAATAATACCCAAACTGTGCAATTATTTAATTAAGTTTTAGTCATAATTAGGTAACGTGTTTTAGTAAAAATAAAAAGGTTTTTAAAAAAAATATTTTAAATTAGATAAATTTCATTGTGTAGCATCATGAAATTTTATGACAAAATAATTTGTTTCTAAAATTGTATAATATAAATAGATATAAGCATAAGATATCGCACGAGTGGCTAAATGCGTGGTTAGTTCAAGTCGATTATACTGTAAACAGATCTCTACAAATCTTTAGTTATATTTCACAATAAAATGGGTAAATGCATTGTTACTACATGTCATATGGACTCAAACATACACTCAAATACATCTAGGCTCACTTTTTACCAAACACTACTTCTTTAACATGTTTAAAATATTATTGTGTTTTAATCGCGAAAGTATTGTCACAACCACTCTCAGTGGTCACTAGAAATGTGTTGAGTGAAGGAGACACACTTATGCCTTAATCGAATAGGAGAGAAGAGTGCAACAATACATGGGTTTACACGAAATTGCACGAATTATTTATATGCAATGCGATATCTAATGTTTATATCTAATGCTTATATCTATGGATACAATTGAACAAAAATATAACCATAACAATAATATTTTAGAAAAAATATATATTAAATAAATATTATACAGGAGAACCGTCTTTCACGGTGTTAATTATTCACAGGATTGAATTCGCATGTTTGTTCAGCGAACAGGAATATCATGCGTATTGAATTTTACGCACATTCAAAAACAGGGTTATTAATTATTAAGGGTCTTATTCGCAGACGGAGTATTGTGTTGGTGGAAGATTAGAGATTTCGTGTATAATGCAAGGCTTTGAACTAATTGTACTGAAGGTCCTTCGTTAAGTAAATATCGTTTAGCTGCGCCAACAGATCTAACATCAAACATTCAAGTGGACCAGCAAAGGCAGGGGTGAGCAAACACCAGCCTGCTTGTTTATAAATTAAAACTCATTAAATCGAGGGTGCTACCACGAACAATTGCCCCGAGGCCCTCAGGGTTGTCTACCTCTGATCGTTATTATACATATCATATTATGTACCAACAAGTCAATTAAACATCTACTTGTATTCAATAAGAAATAAAAACCATCTTATATTTTTATATTATGACAATGTTTTATTTATTTATCTAATATATATACATATAATTAATCATAAAGGAAAGCATGGACCATCATCACCTTGCCATTACTGGAAAAACCTAATAAGGTTCGGCAATGATGGACACATTTGTCAGAATTACAGAAGATACAAGATAAAAGAAACTTAAATATTTAACTAATACAACGTATAATAAAAATTAAAAAATATAATTTAATGAACATCACGAATGCTTAATAAAGAGGAATTCTTTCATACTTGAAATCACAGTAGGGCATGAAAAATATGTCATTTTTCGCCCCACTGGAATTCTATTCATTCAAAGGAACAATAGATCTGGTTAATGGGGAGTGACGGAGTATGTTAGTATGGGTCCTAGAGGCTGCAAACAAGGAGTGAGAGCGACAGCGCGTATAATTCTCGGGAACAAATAGACTGATGCGACTAAGTATATCTGGGCTTTGTAGGCGTAATAGGATTTTATTGCTTACTTTAATACTATACTCGTACTTCAATGATCATTATAATAATATATCTTTTGAATTTTTATACGACTTGAAAAATCCTTATGGATTAAATGCTTGAAATTATGTATTATATCTATAATTGTTGACCGTGTGTGTATGACATATGTCTGTCTGTACAGATGACTCAACTAATCCTTAGAGTATATATATAATAGAGTCGTTATGTATAGAAAAATAGTCTATAATGTATTGGGGTACAAGTATTAAACGTCTTTATGGAACTGAGCCACATATTCAAAATCGAATAGAATGTCCGGTAGTGACACTAGATTTATTTTTGTTGATTATTGAATTACCCTAGTTATGTTAGTTATTACCTAGTTGATTATTGAATTACCCTATTATAATGGCGGAGATGTTTTTCTTACTATTATATATAATTTACACAAAAATCCAGCTGAAAATAGGAAACAAAGTATTAGTTGAATCAAAACCTCCGTTCGTTAAAATATAGTTAATCACCTTGATATTAGTTCGATTACAGTGTTGCCACACTTAAACCACACAGAATTGCCCGCCGTCTTGGTATTTATAATCCAGTTGTAAGCCCTGCTAAAAATAGGAGGTTTTGGTTGAATTCAATTATTTCACCAATAAAATTTTCGCACTGGGAATAGATTATGTAGGTTTAAAAAATATTCAAAATTTTATTTTATTAAATTTAATGATGGTCTTCACGCAAATGCTAATGATTTCTTGGTAAATATTTTATTTTAGGCCACATTATGATTCATTTATTTATCAGTTCACACGTAACCGTGAGAGATTATGATCGACATTGATTAGTCGGAAAATTTGATAATATTGTGTTTCAAAACACTATTAGAAATGCAAATTGTTTAATAAATATCTAAGGCTTCAATTTTATTATCAATATTAGGTAAAGGTTCATATTTTAATATTTTCAATGCTTTTTTTAAGATTGCATTAATGAATTGTACCCGGATTCAGTTTTAAGTAAGGCGGCGCCAAAGTATCGCCACAGAGAGGCCCTACAAAGGTCGACTCCTGACATTTAAAATACACGTACGGACCTACATATAAATGAAAAAAATGTACTACAGGAGACGTAAAAAAATACATCCATAAAAACAGGGGGGACGTACTGAAAAATGAACGACAAAAGCTCTTAAATATGAATTCGGATATGTCACTAGTGCGTACAATACGTCCACTAAATGTTAACGACTAGGGAACATTTCGGCCCGAACACTTTGTTTTCATCGCTGTCATTATTATTTTATACATAATATTTTTTTTTTGTTATCGCCGAACAATCGTATCGGCAAAAGGGTTGCGTGGCATTCAACGACTAAATAAATCTATATCAATCTGTGTCGTTTTATTTATTATCATGAGTGGATCTCATCGCCATTGTCTATGATATATTTTTATCGAATATTGACAGTAAAATTATAACTGCTATCGGGTATTCTGAATTGAATTTGTATTATCGCACAAATGTTAACTATAACATATTATTTGAAATTTATTCAGTCTTTATTAAACCGCACTGAATAAGTGTATTTACCTGGTCTAATAAATTTATTTTTTATGTATTAAGAGGCCACACTTATAGAACAGGAACCCTTATTCAGTGATGTGTGATATTATTTTTAAATATAAAATATTTGTTTATATATTCTAATAGTAATAATAATTCGATTGTATTTTTTCTTCAAAATGTGTTTATTGGAGTACAAAATTACCATTCAAATTCAGCGAATGATATTTTCCTATCGACAAAATTCATCTTGTGATTATGAATATGATAATATATAATTTCAATGATATGTTTGATTAGTGAAAGAGTATTTTCCACTGCATTGTCTAACAGGTAATTTAGATGAACGGATATATTGAAATTACAGGTCGATATTATTATGAAGTACACTGATTGCGGGAATACTTGCGTGACACCATTATTTTTAAACCATATTTTAAAAATATAATTTTAAATGTTATGCCAACCATGCGAGCAAATTAAATATTAAATATTTTATATATGCTATTATATTTTAATCACGAACTGATGAAGGATTATGGCTATTGGTTATACTATAAATTATTGGTTAATATTTCAGGCAGATTTCATATATTTAGTGATTCGTGTTACAAATAAGTAGGTATCAAATCAATTAACAGATATTTTCATTATTTTAGTTTTATCATTGTGAAGATTGACTCTTGTTACAAGTCATACATATTCTTTTTTTTATTTACTATGTTAACGCATTTAACCTTGATAATCGCTTGATTCTTCTACTTATTTTTATGATTTGTTCTTTGTTACCTTATTATAGTGATCGCTATATCTGCTGTAAAAGGCATAAATAATTATTTTAAAATTCGATGATTGTTCATGAAAAAAATAAATAAAGCTACCAGCGGTGGTATAACTTTTCCGATATGGCGATTAATTCGCGAAATATAAATCAAACACAATTTTGTAATGCATATTTACATTTATGTATTTTAATACGATCCTATATCAATATTAACCCTGAATTATTGTTAACGGATAAAGGGTATTACTTAAAAACATGGGTCTGAAGGAATTTCTCGGAATCTCACAAGTTATATGGATTTATATACGATTAGGTCATGTTAGGTCAGTTAAAAAATAGTACACTAATATGTGATGGTACAGGCAGTTTAATTTTCAATGAAAAGACATTTCACCACAGGAATATATTATTTATTTAGGCCTCCTTTTCAATTCATCGTTTCGTTTTCAATGACTTTTAAATAGTCCCCTCAGAGCCCTTTACTGGTGTCCAAAAAAGAGATAATCTAGTGAATGGCGAAGTACAGTATTGAGTATGCGTGTGGAGGTTATTCAAGAGTATAGTGTACATTGGGTCATTTGTGACTGAATAATTCAGAATCAGATATGAATCATGTCAGCCGTAACGGAAAGTTCACTATCTATGGCTGGGATCGGTACTTACGTGTCATTCGATACCTAGTATTACTAAATAAACTCTAATGACACTTGGCTATGATTTTTTAAAAATCATTATTATTACCAAACATCTGATTCAATAATTAATTATTTGTAAAATATGGGGGGTAGTAATTACGAATTCAATTATGCAATGTAGTGGTGCATGAGTTTTTCAGTGATTCGGGCTTTGTGACTACTGAAATTGAAAATAGTGCCAGATGGAAAGCGCTCCATGTTAGAATGAAAAATAAAATATGAAAAATTTGCCACAATGATGATATACAGTTAATTTATTTTTGAATGTATCGGTTCGGCTTGACATTTTTGTGGTATAATCATGCAATGGCCTTTGAATATATATTTTATATTTTTATATTAATATTATTTTTTTGTATAAAGGAAACACTGAGTGGAGGCGAAACTGCTATGGAGTCCCGGTCTCCTCAAAATAGAAGTCCTGTTCGCAGACTCTCTTCATCACCTGATATTGTTAAAGTAGAGAGCAACTCCAGTCCACCTTTGCCACTTAATTATCCGAGGATTACAGAGGTCTATGAAGAACCAGCAGTCCCCAAAATCTTAGATCCTTTATACAAAAACGGAATTGACTTCAGAGAAAGGCAGGATTTGAAGGGTTTCCATCCATATAGAGACCCGATAAACCTAAGTCCTGCAATTCCTCGTCATCACAGACTTTCAGAAGAACCTCCTCATCCTGAACATCATAATTTATGGAGTGTGGCTCGTTTGACTATGGATAGACCCACTGAAGTTTATAGGTCTGAGGCTCCCGCGCTGAGGAATTTTATAGATTGTCCAGGTAAATTAATAACAAACACAAACAATTTTGTTTTCTTAATTAATCTAAATATACAACGGAATCCGCTTATGAATGAAAACAGAAAACGAGCAATTACTTAGTTATTTAGATTAAGGAGACGACTTAAGATGAATCACAAACATCCTGTAAATAAATTGAAGTAATGAAGTTTGTGAACATTTCAAAGCGTCTCCTTTTCAAGCTTAGATAGACTATTTATTATTTTGAAAGAAACACATTAATTATGACTTTTGAACAAAAAATAATTCAATTTCTACTTTCACAGATAAAAGTCGAGATCAGATTCAAAGTGAATGCCGTTCTTGTCCAGCTTGTCAACCATTGAGTCCTCATCAAGCAACATCTTTAATTACCACAGAAAATAACAACAAAATACCCACATCTTAAATTATTTAAAAATAATATAGGATTATCATGTACAAAATCACGCTATTAGCGAATTCAATATTTAGTTCCTATGTTTCGTTTAAGTAGTTTCTACATATCTATTATAAAATGTTAGTTGTGAGAGTATTGAAAATATTTAAATAGTCATAATATTATATATAAATAAAACTATTAAGTTACTTAGAAGTGACATTTTATCTTATAACAGCAATGTGCAATATAACAGATTTTTTTCAAATTCAAGCTCAATTATAATTCTAAGTATTGAATTAAAAAATAATGTAAATATTAAGCAAAAAAAAACATATCTGGCGTGTCAACCGCTGATTTTTTTTAGTATAAATGTAGATTTAATAAATTAGTATACATTAATATGAAGTAGCCAAAATAAAAATTGTGTATTGTACATAAACACGTTTGTTTTATGATTTTAATATTGTGATATATCAAATAAAATGTTGGAATTCACAGTTGTTGTTTTCTTATACTAAAAGGTAAATGTGTAGTCGGTTTTGTTTAATTTTATTGAAGATTGTTTTCCTCAACGCAGAGATTGAAATGGATATAGTTTTTTTTTGACTGGATGACCCGAAGAGAATAAAGTCAGTTAAACGATTTCAAAAGCGACAAGGAGGGAAAAAAAGCTTGTGTTGTAATAGAAAGCAAATTACACGGCCCAAAAGTTGAAGCTGTATATTTGTACTAGTTGTATCCATTCACCCCCAGACAAGAAAACACTAATCTCAGGCTGTTAGGAAGCTAAACAGGGGTTGGAGTACACCCCTAAAATGCGATGACACTTGTCGGCATTGCACTGAGAACAACAACGTTTTATAACATACAAGTTTACTTGCATGCTGTAAAATAAAATTTTATACAATCGATATTGCTTGTAATTGTAAAAATAAACATTGTAAATTTAAAATGAAAAGATTTTTATGGGTATTAAGACAGTTGATTGCAAACTTAAGGAACTTCACTTATTTAGAATGTAATCGCATTGTTTTTATGTAGCTTATTTTAATCAGGATGAGAGGTGGGATTAAGAGTAGGATTAAAATCATTTCTTTGAAAATTAATTAGTTTTATATTTGTGGATTTCAAAGGAAATTCCAGGTTAAATTAGGATTTGATACTTATTATAACAAATCAATAACAAAAATATCTCACCTCCGGTATTATTATTAGCAGATGTAATATTATATTTGGTGAGTATATAATTTAAATATTTATTGATAACAAAATATTGGTGTTTATAATTTATTTATAAAATTAGCTTTGAAGCAAACCATATTCTTATATATTACAAACATATATTTATAATATTATATACATTGATATTATTTTACAAAAAATAATCGAATATTGATATACCTAACATATCAGTGCTAAGATACGTTTTTTGTTATATTATTTTTATTTATAAATACATATATTATTATATCATACTGCAGTACCACTAGAGCATTACGGGGGATCCCAAATCACAGTGACGATAGTGCAGCACTTGTCAGTTGTATTATTATAACTTGTTCAAGTTCTCTTGCATATTTATTGGGGTAGTTGGTAAAGTGGGGCACCCTCTATGGGTTATATATCCCAGGAGTGAAGAGCTTCACCAGGGACTAACATTTGTGATTGAATATACAAAAGTAGTACTGAGAATAATTATGCCATTAATAATATATGAAGATAAAAAAATCTAAATTAAATAAAAAATTACTCCCGAAGACGCGGTTCTGTTTTCAAATCAATATTTATTATTTTGGTTGTAGGTATTATATTGGATCTATTCGGCAGTATTCAATATAATAATAATGTGTTAGTGAGTCGTGCTAGAGATGAATAGTATTAGTGCATATACGAATAGTACGCACGCATTACACTACCTACTAAAGTAAATAATATTTCATAAAATTTATTATTTATTTATTTGACAAATAAATACATATATTATTATATCATACTGCAGTACCACTGATTATCAATCAACCTAAGTAAAACCTCCCTATATTTTTTAAATTTAAAATTTGACGATTGGTTTCTGAAAGAATTAAAAAAAATATATAATGTTATTTAACCACAACTTAAATCTAATCATTTTAGTTATGTGAATTATTTTTTAAGTTCACCGATATATGTATTATGTAGGTTAATAAAATAGAATTTAGGAGCCGTATTCAATATAATATTGTAATGAGAGCGTGTATTTAATTTTTCCAAGCTCTAGTCTATTCGTACACACACCACTCACTGACACACTCTCATTGGTATACATATATCAACTGATATTATTGTTTTTTGTTAGATTATTAGTGGATTTATTTTATAACTGTGCATTTGATATAAGAGCGACGATTATGAACCAACCGAATTGAATCTGCTTGATGTTATCTTTATAAATTTATAGTTTTTAATGTAATATTTGATAAATGTAATAAATAGGCTTTGTGTAGAAGTGACGAACCCTTTGGCGTTTATCTGTCATGGACATCATATAAAATAGTTTGTTGGGGAACAGATGTTTGTAATCACCGTCCATTGTTAAATCGTTTCTATCAAATTATGATCGGATATTATACAATGTATTGTTTGCCAGAATATTAAATCAAGTAAATATAAAAATCCGTTTCGCAAGCATATAATTAATCATTAAACAAAATATAATCCTCTAGAAAATATCTAATTATGGGTGCTCGGTGTTGTTTTTTTTTAAATAAAAATCGATATTGTATATGTATATTGTTCGATTTAATTTGAAAAAGTAATACAGGTAAACACTTTGTACTGTGTCGAGTGTACTCGATTCGTTTAATACCCAATTAATTGGTGAGAGAGAAATTTATAGAGGTATATTCATCGTCGTTGTTAAAATTTTATTTTTATCAGTGGATGAATAAAACGAACCCTTCATTTTTTTGTACAATTTCGATAATTGGCCGATCAGATAATATTGATTTCGATTGAAATATTGTACATAACAAATGCGTTTTATCGAAATATGTATATATGGTAAGCTGTTTTAATAAGCATTAATTATAAACATACGGTTATTAAGAATTTGCTTAATTAATGAAAGACCTAATTGGCGGTATTACTCATAAATATGAGTATCCATAATAATTGTATTTGATTGTATAAATGGGGGATGAAGGGTATAATTTTTTATGTTGTTGTGTTGTGATAAAATTTAAGCCCCGTTTCAAATCGTCCTTTCAAAACAGGGGTTGCCACTATTACAAGGGGGTTTAAATTCAAGTGGGTACTTCTTGTGATTTGTTTATTTATAGATAATGCAGAAAAATTATTTCAACTATAAAAAATATAAAAAATCTGTTGTTAAATCGTAGAGTCAAAAAAATATTTTATTAAGTAATATATCAATATACAAACAATATAAATAAATGCCCCTTTTCAACCCTTCCTCGGTACTCAAACTCTTTTGATTGAGGGTGTAAAATGTTTTGAAAAGCTTGCGAGTCTATACGAAGATTATCCCGATACCAATTAAAGTTTATTAACCCTCTTCAATCAAGTATTTATGGTATAATTGATATTTGTAAATGTTACAGTGAATTTTTATCATGAGAGAGAATTCATATATTTCTTTAAATATAATAAAAAAATATATAATCAATTTAATTGAACATAAAATTGGATGAAAACCAAATAATAATGTACATTCATCGTTTCAGTGAAGAGTTTTAATGTCAACAATACATTTTTAGTAAAAAATTAAGAAAATATCAATTGTGTTAAATTGACGGGTAAGTATTACATTTTTTTAGAAATAAAAGTGATATTTTTAGAACGTCACAACACAATTCAAAAGAACCCATAGTCCAAATAATAATATATATCACATAAATATATTTATAAATATTAAAAGTAGATATTTATTGATGACAAATCTTCAAAAAGTTCAATCGAGTCATTATAATATTTAAATATTCTTCTATCAACGTATTGATTAATTTTAATTATAGGGCATCGTCGCCAATCAAATATTTAATTCAAGCTCTCTGAAAGACACATAAAAATAATATAGTTGTTGTGGAAAATGAACTGGATATTATTATCAACCAACGCGAGATGATTTTAATATTATATCGACTGATATACTCGGAGCAGTCGATGTATTAAAATAAAATATGATGAATATCGTTTTTTATTACTACAGGCCAGCGATGTCTGATAAATGTATGTTTCACACGAGGGTAAACGTATTTGAACCCGCTACCACCAGATTATTGGCATCGTATTGAAAAGGCCAACAATAATCGTGATGGTGATTAGTGTGGCATATGATAGTTGTTATTAGTACAAACAGTGGCACGTGGAGTTGCGGTCGCGACACGTGTCACAAAGCTTGCCAATTATATTACTTTCCACCTCATATCACCGATTATCATCACTATTATTATGTCCTTTCCTCTCTATCTCTATGAAGGGATGCATCATTTTTTAATACCGATAATTCAACTAAAAAATAACATTGCAATACAATATATATATATATATATATATATATATATATATATATATATATATATATATATATATATATATATATATATATTAAAACATGGGGGGGTTTTATTTTTTAGATAAGTGTATCATGTCTTGTTCCAAAATAGCGAAATGATTTATTATAATTATATAGTAAAAGCCCATTTAAGATATGTTCTTTTACTAAGCATTAAGATTTCCATCCATAAATTATACAATACATATATTAAAAATAACTAACAACAATTTTTACCACAATACCACCGATATATTAGTAGGCCATACAACTGGATGTTTTAATATCAAGATGGTGGACCAAGTAGATGAGTATGATAGAAGCAACATTAATTGTCTCACTCAGAATCTTGATCTGCCATCTTGATATTTATACATATATATTATAGCAATATGGCCTGCTAATATATAGGTAGTATCGACATTTTGATTATAGTAAGTATATTTTATTTATTTTCATATAAATGAATAAATGCTTTTAATAAAAAAACCACAGTATAACAATAATAAATATTTTACAAACAAGAAATACCTCATAGAAATATTTCAAATAAAGTGAAATCCATATTATTTAATTCTAATACTAGCGTAATATCTCAGGGGATAAGATGCGTGGCTACAAATACTGTGGTCATGGGTTCAAATCCCGCTCAAGTAAATTTTTTTTTATTGATAAAACTGCGAGATCGGGAATAATATTAATAAAATCCCGGTCGATCGTCTTGTTCCCGGTTTACTCTGATATCATGGATCGAAAGTGGGCAACCTGTGTAACTAGTAATAGTTAAGATCACCGACAGATAATTAATTTAACACTTTGTTGAGTCTAAAACCAAAATTTGTAAAAACCTTCTCAGAATAACCTGCGTAATAGCTCAGGGATAAGAAGCGTGCCTACAAACACTGTGGTCATGGGTTCAAATCCCACTCAAGTCAAGATTTTCTTAATTGATTTGATCGGTTATTACGACTGGGATAATAATATTAATAAAATCCCGATCGATCGTCTCGATCCAGGTTAACTCTGATTTCCAGGATTGTAAGGTAAATACTGAGGCGATTATTAAGTCGGACAGAGTCGCTCTGTCGGTGACCTGTGTAACTAGTAATAGTTAAGATCACCGTTTTCAGACTGTTTTCTCTTAATAATAATATAAAAATGTATTGGAGCATTAAAATTGTAAATTATTTAGGATTGAATTGAATCGATAGTTAATCAAATGGATGTATCTGAAATGTTGTGGTGTTCGGATTTATTTATTGGTAAGGATGGAAATCGGATTGAGAAAGCCCTCCCCCAAAGTGGGTTTAAGTTATCCGCAAATAGTAATGATGATGATGATGATGATGATAGTATCAAAGCGGTGCACAAAAATGGGCCTGTATTCACAATGGTTGAGCAAGTGATTTTCACGGTACAACTGGTCTGAGCTGGATTTGTGGATCTGTTGGGAGGGTGAGCCAACCTCCTTGTAATGGTAATTGTTAAACGGGCACTTCTATACATTTATATACCGTATTCAAATACCATATCTTAATGCTTAATTCGTATATAATATTATAAATCAAGTTTTAGAGCGATGCCTGAAAAATTGCATGCATTGTTACTACAAGATATGATAACAATCTATCGCGCATGTGGTAATTCCGATTCATATCTTAGATTATTCGTAAATAACAAAACATTATTTCATACACATACCAGTTTTATATATACACAACCTAGATCTAGCTCTTTCGATAGATATTTATCCATTTAATATTATTTATTTGCATATAAACGCACATAAGATTTTTTTGCAGACATGACAAAAATAGTAAATAATAAAAAAGGTATCAAAACAAAAATGAAAAGTATATAAAATTAAATTATAGTATTATATAAAAAGGTATGTTGAGAATGTATATAAAATAAACTTAAGCTGTAGGAAGTAATCATTTAGAATATGTTACTATACAGGGTGGACTTGTAATAACTGATAATATTTTATAGGGTGGTAAGGTTAGGTATAGGTATAGTATAAGCGAAAAAAAATATTGAAATATTAATAGTGCTTTTGGAATCGAATTTCGGATACCATCTTGGAATCTGTGAAGTGCTTTTACGTGTATGTTATACATATTAATTATTTTTTAAATGCTCTATCGATTGAAAATATACACTTTAAATAAATGAAAAAAATATTAATTGGAAAATTGGGGTACATTATTAGTTAGATAATTATTTTTAACCTCCTAGAAAACGTCCCCGAGGAGTTTTTTTTTTTTTACAAATTTTACCTGTAAGTGATCTTAACTATTACTAGTTACACAAGTCATCAACAGAGCGGCTCTGACTTAATAATGGCCTCATTATATACCTCACAATCCAGGTAATCGGAGTAAACCTGGATCGAGAAGAGTTTTAAATAATATTATACCCGATCTCCCAGTCGCAATATCCGATTGAACAGTTTTGAACCCATGACTATTAGAGCTAAGGTATTTTGGCTTAATATAAAGGCGCGGTGGTTGTTATATCTGGAGCAGCTAAAAAAACCTTACATAATTCACCATTCTAACCTAAATCAAACCATTTTTGAAAATGAGTTAATTAATTACTTTCTAAAAGATTTTTTTAATAACAATATGTTCTAACTCGTAGGTTAGGTTAGGTTAGGTTGGTATACCACACCTTCTAGCTTAACTATAATACCACAGTATATTAAGATATCAACAATCAAAGCCATTTGCAGTATTCCAAAGCTCGATATTGACTTTAGTAAAAATATGAAATGAAATAGTATATAATTGAGTAGTAGACGTCTTTATATGAGAGGAAACACAATCTGTTTAGTCGCTCGGCTGAGTTTGGACCGTGTTTTTCGCCAAATACACCGAACACGAGTATTACATGTTTATTATTACATGAAAGTCCGTCTAGTCCCCTCACAAATAAGGCTTTCTAAATAAACCATACTTTATTATTGTCACTGTCACAGGGTGAAAGAGAGAGAGAGAGAGGCTGACAATAAAATTAATAAGTATTTTATGTGCCTACACAATACTACTGCTAATCCAAATGAGTTGATTCGGTATAAAGTTGTTTGTATATTTGGCATTTTATTAAATCCCAATGTGCTTAGTATTGAAGCCGCAGATACGATATGTCAAATCTAGCGTAAGGCTTTGTTATTAATAACGGCTGATGTTCCAATACAATTTCAACGGATTACACATTCTACAATATTCTATTATTATACATACGTAATACGATTGTAAACTGTCCACGGTGAATCGGAATTAAGTACGGGATTAAACACTGGTTGAAATCTCCCATAAAATTAATTGTTAATTGTCTGCCGCAGTCTTTTCAATACAGATTCTATTGTTATTTTACTAAAATTAAATGTAATATAAATAAGGCAATATTATATTAACGTTTATACATATAAATATGTCTCCATTCTATTCACCACTGATTCTTTTTAAATATCTAAGCTTCTTATTCCAACCAAGAAGTACAGTCGTATACAAAATAAACTCACTATTTAGAATTTAATAAATATTATATGAATCATACGCAGCAACATTGATATTTGAATCAACATACTAGTCAATGGGCCATCTAGTGTGTGCATGCGGTGCGTATGCGTGTACTTCAATACAGACAAGCTATCTAGTCTATTCGTACACACACGATTGAATACGGCCCTTTTATCTATAGAAGGGTTATGCAATTTCGTCTTTATAAG
The DNA here is from genome assembly GCA_022606485.1 of Agraylea sexmaculata. Taxonomy (NCBI): domain Eukaryota; kingdom Metazoa; phylum Arthropoda; class Insecta; order Trichoptera; family Hydroptilidae; genus Agraylea; species Agraylea sexmaculata. The sequence goes on from JAGTTH010000779.1 coordinate 65,209, forward strand.
TTCGAATCTGCCTGAGAATTAAAGTAATATATTCCCAGGCATACGTCACCGTAAATACGATAGTAGAGTTACTTAACTACACTTGTGATCGGTTTTTTGTTAGTAAATGCCTCGTCTGAGCCTCGGGCGAGGCTCTAATAAACAAAAATCTGGTTAAAAGTACAGCAAAGCAACTGTATTACCGTCTTTACGGTGTACGTTTATGGCGACGCACGCTGAGGAATCACAAGCTTTATATATGCGCATATTCTAAACCCTGTACATATACGCGGGCTGTGGCCACCCACAACTTTGTAGTTTAACACGATCATGTAACTTGTTTACATGGAGACATATTATTTGTCGTTGAATATAATCAAGCAACTATTAATGACTCACTTTAACAAATTAAATGAAAGACGGTGTAATTTTAGAAGAAAAAATCGACAAGTGACAGATAAACAGTACGAGCGGTAAAATTATATTTCATTAAAAAATGTTGGGAATACTGTCTTATAAGGAATCGGCAGCTGACTATACAAACCGCGAAGTTTTTTCGTTATGCCACCCCCGCGACTCCATTATTCAATGGGGTGGCTCGCAATGGGGTGGAGACCAAGTAAAAGAGAGTGATGAATGTATTTATCTGCGCCAAATAAAATCGCAGTAAAGAGTCTGCACGTCTGAAAGTATTTCAATAAAACTTAATAGACTTTTGTACATCACACTCTGGATCTGAATAACTGAAAGAACGCTTTTATTCGGTCGATTAAAAAAATACCCACAATGAAAGGAGCCCTTGATGGAACATTCAATATAAATAATTAAATTGCTCAATTTCGAATACACAAAATCGCAAATAAAATATTACTTCACAACGTGTAGGTATGACAAACGACAGTAAGAAAAAAATGTATGCAACGTATTGCAAATAAATATATTTAAAATATCAGATTGTAAAAACATACAATTAGATAACATCAATACAACATCACAAGCCGATTGACGTCAACATTGAAAAGATAATAAATAATTTGAACTAATTAATTATAAAAAAAAATTAAAAGAATATTTTATGCTATCAAATATATAATGAATTTAAATGTTATTTGACTACTATCTCAGTTAGTAGTCTAGTCATAGATTGCAATATTTTTTACATTATTAAATATGATAAAAACATATTTTTATCTTTGTTTTAGTCAAGGAAATATGTATAAATCTTGAATAAGTCACGTTATTGATCGCATTATCTCATTGACGTCAGTTCGTCGAGATGTCTGCTATGATTTGTGTGTCTAATCGTTAAAAAAATAAAGTTTATTATAGTGAATAGTGGATTATATGAAAAAATGAAGACTACTTTGAGGAAGATTCACTACCAAATCACCGCCATTTTGAGCTGTGAGTATTTTTATTCTAATATATATTATTTATAAAGTCTAGGATGTATTTTTGTTCATGGGTGGGTCTTGGGCTGAATAAATATTAATTGAAATTTGTGAAATAGACATTATTAACCTATAATATTTCTGCGATATGGTCAATGTGTGATATTTGAAGTGTTTAGTACTAAATTATATTATTATGTGAGGGTAATATAGATCAGATATCTCTCGTTTATCTATTATCTCTCAATAGTTTTCAAATGGCTGATATATGTTGTAAAATTAATAGATTTTAAAATGTTTGTATTTGATTCAGGTATGTTTGCTGCAATCTCCGCTGGATATGTGATCGGTTGGCAATCTCCAGCTTCATTCAAGTTACTTCGTCCTGATTCAGATATTAATATAACAAGTTCCCAAGCATCATGGATGGTCACAGCTGTCTGCATAGGAGGAGTCCTAGGACCAGCAATCTTCGCAGTGACAGCCAACAAAACTGGTAGAAAGTGGATAACCTTCATCACATCCACTTGTTACCTGGTCGGCTGGATCTTTGCCATGCTTGCTACCAATATCGCACACCTTTACATAGCCAGAGCTTTCCACGGATTTGGAATCGCCTTCACACTTTGTATAGTCCCCGTGTACGTGGGGGAGATCGTGGAAGACAATATAAGGGGGGCGATCACTTCAGCGGTCACCATGATGACTTCTGTCGGGGCCCTCGTGGTGTATTCTGTGGGGCCTGAAGTCAACTTCGATGTGCTCAATCTAATATCTATTGTGTTCCCACTATTTGCGTTATTATCTTTCCTGGCCATGCCGGAGTCGCCACATTTCCTCGTGATGAACGGCAGACTCTTGGAAGCCGAAAGGAATTTGATGAGGGTTCGGGGAGAGACCAATCGAGAAAACGTGGCGATGGAGTTGGAAAATATCTGCAGATTTGTGGAGGAGAGTAAAAGCTCAACGGCCAGTGAGATGAAGAACAACTTACTAAAAAAGAAGTCGCTGATATCGATTATTCTTATAACCGCCTTGGTGTTCGCTCAGCAATTCAGCGGTTTTATGGTGTTTAAGTCGTATTTTCAAATAATTTTCGAAGAGGCTGATTCACCGCTGAAGTCTAGTGTTGCAGTTATATTAGCTGAATGTGTCGCCTTGTGCGTTGCTTTCTCATCATGCTTCTTTATAGATAGCTTGGGCAGAAGACCGCTGTTTTTTATATCGGCCACTGGTACGATAGTTGCAAACCTCCTCATCGGATCTTATTACTTCATCGACTACTACAATTATGTTCCCGAAGGATCGTATTCCTGGGTCGCGATGGCGGGTCTTTATGGATTCCAGATCTTCTATTACACCGGGATGTCTTCCATGCCTTTAGTGATAGCAAGTGAATTGTTCCCAGCGTATTTGAAGACTTGGATCAGTGCTTACATGATAACTATACTTTTCATTTTCGCCTTCATCGCCATCAAACTATACCAAATTATCGGTGATAATTTCGGCTACTACTATTCATTCTACATGTTCGCCCTTTTGACGTCTATATCCACAATTTATTTGGCTTTTGCAATGCCTGAAACCAAACAACAGCCGCTTGTTGAAATCCAACAGGAATTCAGATCACCGAGAGCGTCAGTATTCCACAGGATATCCAAAACGACTTGATTATTACATGTGATTTAGAATTAATACTATTTATTAATAAATCGATAGATTCATAATTATGATATTTATAGGATTGATTTTATTACTTTCGGTGTAATAATGTGTATTTTTATTGTAAGTATTAATATGTTGGGTTACGCCCACGAGCACAGTTACACAATGGGGTCCCCCATCCACACATTGCCTGGAATAAATTTGCAATTTTGATATAATGATGGTCACAGTGTGGCAAATACACATTGTAGGAAACTGAGACGCCTTGTTTAATTCAGAATTCGTTAAATCCACAGGGACATCCTTGATTCCCTTTAACGCATACCCATACCAAAGGGGACCGGATTGCCACAAAATATAATAAATTAAATATAATCTCGATTATATTGGGTTTGTCATATCTCAATTATTTCACAATGATTTAAACAATCACAGATCTCTATCCAAAATTTTATTTAAATTATATTTTTTGCTTATTTTATTGTGAATTCGTCCCTGTTTTGATGGTAGGTGTAACAAATAAGAAATGTTCTGACCACCATGTCTCGCCATGCGGACCAGAATAATGGGAAACATAATAAAAACCTTTGCTCTTGTTATGTGCCCATCATTTTCTGTATAGGTATATATCTATATATTTTAGGAAGACAAATACGACAGTAAATAAACTGGATATATTTTCAACCAAGTATACGCTACGAAAACGAATAAGATAAATCATTCAAAGCGAATTCGATTAAAATATATACAAAACACATCATAAAGATATTATTAAATTAGTTATTATATTAACATATTCATTAATTTATAATTGGGGGCGATTAAATGCTTAAATAAATTTATTTTTATATAAAAACAACTGTTCTATAATTGAAAAATAAGATTTAGTAATAAAAATACATACATAGTATAATTTTCAAATAAATATAATTTTTTTATACTGCCATCTATGAATTATAATATTAAAAACTCATAGAAAGCTTTTCACAATTTTTTTGAGATGTCCAATATAAATACAATATTGTAACTATTTAATAATTTAAATATATTAATTTTCATTTCCTGAATATATAATTTTGCGTTTATTATTGATAAAAAATAAGCATACACTTATTAATTCGACAATTACAGTGACATCTATAGTTTTTGAGAGAAAAAGCTCTCAAAAGCTCTAACATAAAGTAATTTAAAATATTAACAGATGGCAGTATAACTATTAATGAAAATAAAAATTATTAAATGAAGTTTCATGTGTGGGTATTTTAATAAAACGAAACATTCGATAAAAAAATGAAAGGGTGATTTATTTCATTTTGTTGTTATTAAGTATTTTGTATATGGATATGTACATAAGTACACACTTGTTTTTGTAAGGTTTTTTGCCATAATATGATACATAAATAAAAGCATTTTTAAAAAGGAATAATTTCATAGTAGATATTGTATAATACCTGGCAATAATTTAATAAAATACCCATTTAAATGTCTAGGGAGATGATTTCTTGAAACCACGGCACACAAATCGGCTTATGAACAAAATTAATCAATCGTTCACCGGGTATTTTTTAACCATGGAATATTTATTTCAATCAACTCCCAATTGAGGGTAAAAATGTGTATATTTTCGAAGCAATATGAAAATTTGCACACATGATATTATGACGATAAGTATAGTACACAAAAGAGGGATGTTTTATTATTAAATACGAGTATAATAATAGCTAAAGAGCACCCCTTTTATGAAAGTAATCAAGCATGGTAGTAAATAAGCCGATAATCCTCAGTGGCGAGAAATTGGAAGGACTCAGTTCCTTTCCCTCTTAATTGAATGCTTCAGATCAATTCCTATCTCATTCCCAAGGGACTGCATCAACATATTTTAATACCACAAACCAATTGCAACAATAGGAAACCTTAAAATAAAACCATGACTCAACATGTATTATGTATATAAATATCATATTTTTAATATCGATAAATAATATTGGTTATATTACAATGAACAGCTGATTGTCTTCATATTATATGTACACAACTTTTGATTATTTATGAATAGGTAACTAAAATTTATTTACACACATATACATAAATTACAACCATCGTAACCTTACAGATTATCTAATGTGTTACGATGGTTTATAAAATAAAAAAGAAGATGAAACTATAGTCTCATAGAAGAATTATCCTTCCACAAACGGGTGTGATTAGTGATATTAATAAGAAAAAAATAATAGTTGATTTTATAAAATTAAAGAAGATGAATAATCTTTTAAATTAAGGTTAAAATGTAATTATAATTATGGTACAAACTACAAGTTTGGTCTTCCCATACTTGTACATATTTCCAATATTATATACAGATTTGATATATTTATAAACTGAAAATAATCAAATAATATTATACTGCAATTATAATACAAAAGAGAAGCGTAAAACGGATTATTATGGTGTAATTTTCCATATTATAGGTATATTTTTTTCTTTGAAAGCAAAGTCCAGGTGCTAAATTGACAGCGATTGCTCCAGACAATGGCGTATTATATTATCGGCAAAAAGCCCCATTCAATGATAAAAATATCACAGAGAATATGGAAAAATAAACGAATCACCCACCCGTATAAAATTTATAAATTTTCCTGTTACAAATTGTTACTTATCTGGAATAATTCGTAAATTAATTTAACACAGCCTCAATAAAGCGATCCAGAGGATATCAACCAATTAATGCATAAGACAAGAATTTGTTAATGGAAATTTAATACGTATTTTTTAATAGTTGATTGGTTAAAATTTGAATTGTTTGGGTGACTGGTTTGAGTTTAGTTGTCGATAATGGTGTCGTGTCTATAGTAGCTTTGTGTGCCTAATGGCAAATGGATTTGAAGGCTGTATTGAAGAGGTGAAGGTGGAAGAAGATGAAGAGTTGGGGGATGATGATGGAAGAAGGACTAAGAGTCCACTTCCTGAGGGTGGTCGAGCTTAAAAGCTTCTGAACAACCCCTCAACACCCGCATCAAATAAAAACACTAAACTTTACTATATACATATGAAAGAATTACTTAACTTTAAGCATTCTTGGTGTTTTGTATATTTTTTATAATATGTATTATATATTGTTGTATTTCTTATATATTTCTGTTTCTTAATTTTTTTTTTCACCCATTTTTCTATAATACTGACAAATGTCCATCATTGCCGAACCGCATTAGGTTTTTCCTGTAATGGCAAGGTGATGATGGTTCATGCTTTCCTTTTATGATTAATTATATGTATATATTAGATAAATAAATAATAAATAAATAACAATCATATATTATATTAAATATTCATATTCATACAAAAATAAATATTTAAGAAGAAAAAATAGTATTAGAAATATTATTAAGTATTTTAAATCAATTTAATTAATAACCGTTATTTATAGCATAGCGAAAACCGGATTTAGAGCCATAAAAAATATTAATATGTATAATTAAAAAAGCTGGATTTTTTTTTACTAAATATGATGTTAAATATACAGGGTGGACTTGAAATGACTGAGAATATTTTAGGGGGTGGTAGGGTATCACAAAAATAATTGAAAAAAATATTAAATATTTTTTAAAAATAATTGATAATATTAATAGTGCATTTAGAATCGAGTTTTGGGACACCATCTTGGAATCAGCTGTTTCTGTGAACTATTAAGAAGTGACTTGTTTATTGTGTCTGTTACACGTAATTATTATATTATTAATTGGTAAATATATATATATATATATATATATATATATATATATATATATATATATATATCTTGTTTATTTTTATGTATAGGCTATATTTTTTTACCTTAGGTTTTACAGGCTACTGATAAATAATACCATTTTTAAATAGGATTAGAACTCAAATTTATTTAAATTATCATACGTCATTAACAAAATTCAACTTTAAAGTCTATTTTGTTTATTTAAAATAATATTTCAGACTAAATGGCCATAAAGAATTATCCAACAACCTGGATTAATTATTTTTTAATGTTTAATTATTAAATATAAAAAACCCTACAACATTCTCAACAATTTCAATTCTTGTTAGTCTTGTAGTTATTTGAAGTCTCAATACTTGAAAAGACGTTAATAGTGTTAAGTACTTATAAAATAACACACAAGGTATTATCCTTTTATGAAACAATTATTTAAAGTAAACCGTGCTGGAAATATAATAAAATTAGTCAATAAATAGGCAATAAGCCCTACATAAAATATTAATTGTAACGCAACGCAACGCAACGGTCACCCATGCGATTATTGCCTGCGGTCATATTTGCTTAACGCGCTTGATGTGTCATTATGTTAATATAGGAGACAGACATGGTCTTGGAGATATTATTAAATTACATCACATAATAAAAACAGTTCATATACAACTTGTTCGCAAACTTTCCATTTCGGTTTAAACTTGGCCCAAATAAAGAGTGTGTGGCAAACAAGTCACGCCACGCCCATCAATTATTATATACACTATTCAATAAAGAACGACTTTATTAATTCAATAATATAATCAGTCTGTAGTGACTATATATGTAATCAAATATGTTAAAAATATGACATTAATTGAGACCATTTGGAATGGAAAATGAAAGTATTTTACACGGATTTATTCTACCTATTATCATTTATAATTTTTTATGATGCTTCTACAAATGGACTTAAACTAATAATAAATTAACTAACTTCAAAATTATATTTCTTTCCACTATTTATAATAATCTGCTATAATTCCATAGGAATTCCAAATAAAACTTACAGTTTCTTTAATAATACCCAAACTGTGCAATTATTTAAATAAGTTTTATTCATAATTAGGTAACGCGTTTTAGTAAAAATAAAAAGATTTTTCAATATCAAAATACCACGAATAAAATATTTTAAATTTGATAAATTTCATTGAGTAGCATCACGAAATTTTATGACAAAATAATTTGTTTCTAAAATACTCATAGATATAAACATAAGATATCGCATGAGTAGCTAAATGCGTGAGTATTTCAAGTTAGTTCAAGTCAATTATACTGTAAACATCTCTCTTCATATCTTCAGTTATATTTCACAGTAAAATGGGTAAATGCGTTGTTACTACATGTCATATGGACTCAAACATACACTCAAATACATCTAGGCTCAGTTTTAACCAAAGACTACTTCTTTAAAATGTTAAAAATATTGTTGCGTTTTAATCGCCAAGGTATTGTCACAACCACTCTCAGTGGTCACTAGAAATGTGTTGATTGAAGAAGACACACGTACCTATGACTTTATCGAAAAGGAGAGAAGAGTGCAACAATACGGGTTTACACGAAATATTTATATGAACTGCGATATCTATGTTTATATCTATGATTGATAATACATATTTAATAAGAGAAGGGAAACGTCATCTTATAAATCATTTATAAATAAATATTTAATTGGCGTAACATGATGAAAAATATTTTATTATTCTCATAACGATTATTTTGATGAATAATAAAATAAAATATCCTTCCACATATATTATAATTTAGCATTAATTATAAATTTCAAGAGTCGTTCATTGATCGAATGGATTATACAAAAAATAACAACATCACGCGATCGGAAGTCATTTATTTGGGATATCTGGTCGATTAAGACGTTTATTATAACATAAATAATATTACCTGAAAGCACTGATGAAATTATTCGCATGCGTATTGATTATGAAAAAAAGTATTATTTCATGGATATTGTGATCTAATTTTGCATGAAGTTGTTACACATTATGGATTACGCCATATATTTTGAATGAACTAAAATTAGATTCGAGTTGCCATGTGACTTAATAATGCACATTAGGAAATCAATATGTTCGGACATATTTTATTTTATGACACATATTGTATTTTTTTGAGAAATCGGCGAACCGAATGTATCGAATTTCATAACAAATGGAATGTCAATTGGTATTTATCTGGAGCAAAGATATGATACACTCGATTTTGCAAAATTACTTTCACATAACGCTTCTTTGCATATTTAATAATAAATAACAATGCTGTTTACTTGACAATTTAATAAAAATGTATATGTGGGGATATATTTTGTTAATATTTCTGATATATGATTCTGTTAAACTTAAGTTGTAATATTTGCATATTATTTGACGAATTATTCCAAAGAAGATGTACATTTTTTCTGCTTTTACTCGAATTTAATTCGAACTGGATTTTTGAGTCACTCATCAATTCTGTTTGAAATTATATACTTAAACTTATTTTATATATAACTCTCACAGAAGAGCAAAATAATAACTTTATTAATAGAACCTATGTATAGAAAATTAAGAAACTAAATAACTATCAAATACAAATAATGCATATTAACGAAACTATGTAGATAAAAATAATTATTAACAGTAGTCTCTTATATATTTTGAATATTTACTATCAAAGTCAACAGAAATGTTACTATTTAATTATTATTAATTGATTTGTTTAGGTTAAATATTTTTCGTTAAAAACGACATTTTTTTAATCTTATTTAATCTATTGTTATAAAAACTATTACCAAGTTTTTATACTGACAGAAATAACTGGTTTAAATTTTGTATTCTCTAATAATTTAATTATGTGAATTTTAAATTAATCAAATCAGTACCTGAAATTCAAAAATATTTACTTACTTAATGAAAATATCATACATTTAATTGCTAGCTTATAATTTTGTTTAATTTCAACTAAAGCCTATTTCCAGTAGATAATTAAAAATAATAATAACAATATATTTTTTCAACACTTCCTCATCTCTTAAATATTTCAAGCAACCTCTTTGTAATTATTAAAATGATTAATGTATGTAATTTTTTTGGGTTTGTGAAAAAATATTATGACTACTGATAAAAAAAATTTTTGGACAAAAATATTGATTATTTGGATTATTAATTATAAATCATGGGATTATTTTATTTTCTTATAATTATAATCATACATATGTGACCTCAGAATGGTTGGGTTGTGTCCGTATTGGAAGTGAGAAATTGTGAACGAGATATTTCAAGGAGAAATTCTCAAAAGCAAAAGTCAGAAGGTCCGTTTGTACTTTAACTATCAGCCAATTCTCAAGCCTGCTATATTTTAAAGTTAAAAATAAATCAATATCTTTATTTTGCAGTATTAATGCTAGGTAAGGTTATGCGAAAAAAAACTTAAAACATGTGGGAGTAATGTAATATGTTCCAAGTTAAATGTCTTGTACAAAAATGAATAATTCGATATAATAAATTCACCAATAGTAATATATTTTTAGATGGCATTTAAAATAGATCGTTAAAAATGACTCACATCTTAATATACAATGCGGTTATGTCTGCTAACAATAAATTTATATCCTTGACCGAATATAATTGATTACATTGGTTAAATTTAAATTAAAATATGTATTACGTGTCGTGAGAAAATTAATTTGATCTAATAATGAATAATTAACGAAAACGTTATTATTTTTTATTAGTGTTGATTTAACATTGTTGCGGTTGCTAACAACTTTTGTATGGGGAAATCCCTGTTTTAAAATTCAAATTAGTAGGAGGAAACCTTTAATAAATTGAGGTGTTTTTTTTTAAAAAATATATATTTATCAATATGAAATGATTGGTAAATAACTATAAAATGCTTGAGGCAAGGCTGTCAATTTCTTGTGCACCAAATAAAACTACTTAACACTCTACTTAAATTTATTATTAATTTATATTTCATTACTCACACTTCTTGAATGTATTTTGAATTTCTTAGAATTATGATTTAGAAGGTTGTGGAATATTTCATGGCCGATGTCCAAAATAAGGAAAACATTATTCAGTATCAAATAATGCTTTTCAACTGATGATGAATTGTATTTAAATAAATACTAAAAAAGGTATATAAAAGATAATGAATGACATATAATATTTATAAAGGTCATTATGCTTTCACATTCAAAATAATAATTACTAGATTACAATTTAACATTTGATTAAATATTATTAAAAAAATTTAGCAAGAACGATGTCAATATGCAATATTTCGACTCATTTGATACCACTGATGTTAATATCAAGATGGCAGACCAAGAAGATGAATTTGACAAAGTCAACACTAATTGTCTCACTCAGACTCGTCTGCTTGGTTCGAAATCTTGATATTTATACATCCAGTTGTATGGCCTGCTAATATATTGAAGGAATCGGTTCATTTCTTATCTTATGTACATAACCTACATTATATGCATTAGGTTGTCGATACCAATTATTTGTTTTTTTTAATGTTTGTAGAGCAAATGTCAAATATAGACATACTGAGAGGTGAGATTAGTACCCCAAAATTAAAATAATATAATACACAGCCGTCTCACAATTGAAGTTTGACATCTGCTCTACAAACGTGAGAAGTAAAAAGTGCCTACACTGACTTAGGATTGTATTTTTTAAAATTTATATTTACTTAAATTTTCTTAATATTTAACTCCAGCGTGGTAATAATTATATGTTTAAATTGTAATAAGGGCAATTACTTTATTTTTAAAAAGCCGACCGGTTTCAACTCCACCCAAAGCCAATGTCAAACTTTAACTAAACGTTAACACGACTCACTAAAATTAAAACATGTTGCATGGTACTGAAGCATTGAATGGGCATTTTTTAATATTAATTTTAAATGTTGAAAAAAAGCACCAATTTGCACATTGAGGACCATAAATGTGAACACGTTCCAGTCACCACCTTGTATTAATTAGTTATAAATGAGCAAAACACACTTGGTGCAAATATGCGAAAGGTATTTTAGCAAACACATCATAATATGACCTTCAGAACCGCAAAGGAAATATCCAATTACCTCAGATCTCGAACCTAGACCAATGCTTCTATCCAAATATAAATATGTTTGTAGGTATACATTTTCACTTTCGATTGTATAAAAAAACGGAGCCTGATTTGGATCTTACTGATGATGTCGCCATATTGCGTCGCCTCGACACTCGCTATTAAATTGAATTACATTAAAAACATACACTGTCATTCATATTTGCCAATCAAATATAATTATATACACTATCGTTCTACTGCTTTACTAAAAAAATCAATATTTACAACAATCAATTCAGTCATAATAATTTGAATGCAATAATGATTTATCATACAATAAATACATCTTAGGAATAAGACTATAATTACCATGAGAATTTTTATTTAAATATGAAATGAATCATGGCAAAAAAGTTGGCGTGGCACTTGTGCTAATGTTAAAGTTCATTTGTTTGGTATTTTTGTAGAGGAAATTTCAAACTTTGATGTGAACTTCCCAAATATAATAAACACAATGATTGGGGACACAAAACTATACCATATTGTTCGCTTTTGCGCATGTCTAAAGTTTGACAATCGCTCTACATAATATGATAAACAAAAAGTAGTGAGTTTTTCCAAATGTTTATTTATTATTTTTCAAATTCCAATTGGCGCATTTGTCTCTAATCTAAATAATCAAGGCGTACACTAAATTATTTTCGCGTTTTTACCCCAAATCAATATTAATTAAAAAAAATAGATTTATTTTATTGTTGACAAGCTGAATAAAAATCACACGGCAAAACCGTTTATTTTTTAACTTATTATCTTCTTTAATATTTTAAGATTGGCAGATTGAGGTGTAAATTTTACTGTATTTTTTTATGAAATTACTTCGAAAAGGTAATCGGCGACAAAAAAGTGATTCTGGATCGATTTATCGTACAACTTTCATAACATGCATGACCAATTATTATGCATAATTTTCTTCATTTTATGCAATATCCTAGTAAAAGGTACAAAATGAAAGAACTTAGCTTGTAATTTACATACGAAAAGCGTTGATATAATAAATTAATTAAATTTGAATATAAAACACTGCTGATGTAACATAATTATAAAACATGAATGAGTAATAAAGTAATAAAAAACCAGATCAATCCGTGAATATGAATACTGAGCCAATTATAAATTATGTGGAGTATTTTTGAAATATTAATAATTGTTTATATTTAAGACAATTTTGAAACACTGATATAATTGAGATTATACAATATTGGGAACGGTCAATAAATTTCAACATGAAATAGTTGCCAAAAAATTAAATCGGCTATTATATTTCATAAAGATAAATGATGTATTTTTTATATAAATAAAATAAACACTGTGATGAAAGTTCCAATTGAATCGGTATAATTGCATGCCAATTTGAAGGTTGATAATATAATAACATTTGACTCATTATATTAAATTCAAATCATTGAGGTCACCAATAAGGATTTATGTGTGTATAAAAGTGTTAAATAATATAATAATAAATGCAGTGTATGTAAATATCCATTTACAGTTGAATCGTATAAAGATGTTTGTTTGGCAATGGGAATGGAAGAGCACTAAAATATAATGAGCCCCGCACATAAGTTTGCTAATTTTTAATTTCTATGTGTCACCCAGACAGAATATTTCGTAATGTTATTATATGAGTAATGAATGTATTGTGTAATTATCATAACAATTTGCAATGCCCGTACCAGTGACAATGGCTACGAGCCGCCTTTGGTTAAAAATTATCCTTGACATGCGAGTCAAAGTCGTGGGTTGGCTTCTTGGATTACTTCCATGTGCACTTTCACTTTCTTATCTGTCATCTCGGGTTTCTTGGTATTCGATTGTGTGAAAAATGGAGCAAAGAATTCACATTTAAAACCCCAAGTAGGAACATTATTAAATGTTAATATAAATATGCAACTTTGTTGATTCATTAGATCATATTATTGTGTCAGAAATGCAATTAGTTGAAAAATACATATCTCTATATACATACAGAGTGGACTTGAACCAACTGAGAATATTTTAGGGAGTGGTAGGGTATTGCAGGAATAATTGAAAAAATAATAAATAATATGAAAAGTAATCAGCTGTTTCTGTGAAGTGAAGAAAAAAAGATCGTTTGATTTAATACATTTTAATTTACTCGCATGCTAAAATTAATTTAAACATTACCACAACTTGTCACGCTGTAACAAGATGGAAAATTATACAAACAAATTTAGTTTGAGTTAAATGGTTTTGAATTTTAACTTTGGGAATTAGGACAATTTTTTATTCCATTTTTCTGTAAAAAAAAAAAAACTCTGTTACCAGCGTTTATATGCAATTAAATAAATAGGGGGTGGTAGGATATCGTAAGAATAATTGAAAAAATATTAAATATTTCTTAAAAATTTAAAAATAATTAATAATATTAATAGTGCTTTTGGAATAGAGTTTTGGCCATCATCTTGGTTAAGTGGGTATTGTGTCTGTTATACGGAATTAATATTATGAATTATTTTTTAATTAGTATAAACCCTAATCCCCCCCCCTAAAATATTTTCAGTTAATTAAAGTCCACCCTAAATACATAGATATGTTATCTGGAAAATTATTATTATTGTATTTTGACAAATTCAATTAATTTTTTACATTAGGTTTAGTACCTACTCATAAATTATACAATTTCGAAATCAGATTTTTTTATTAATAATTAAAATCTTAAATGTGCTTTTCAAATCGAGTTTCGGCCACCATCTTGGAATCAGTTATTTCTGTGAAGTACTCAGTAGTGACTGTTGCGTCTGTTAAATACGTTATTAACGTTTTTAATTAGATATTTTTTAATTAATAATATTTTTTTCGCTTATATCTGCGAATAACCTACCACCCTCTAAAATATTCTATTATGAATTAAATATTCTATTCATAAAATATTCTTTTATCTAATTATTCTCAGCTAGTTCAAGTCCAATATGTATAAATAGTTTTTCGCCAAAAAATATATAGACATTACTTCAACATTTGATTTTTTATAGTATCTGAAACTATTTCAAAAGCTATCCACATTTCCAAAGTTTAAGACTGAAAAAGTCGAGTATCGTTATTTAATCTTCAAAGATCATCATCAAAGATACTGTTTCACAAATTGGCAGGTTCTTCTAAATATGCATAATTTTATTAATTATTTAATTATATTTTGTATACGTTTTAACCTAATATAAATAATGTATTTTTTTCAATGGACTATTTCGAAGGAATTCAAAGTCTGATACATACTCGTATTAGTTAAATTATATATTATTTCTATTTGAAGAACCCATCGTTGTTCTAGAAGTTCTTGTTCAACCCATCGTTGTTCTTGTTGAACATCATCGTTGAAGAAATTATGTTTCTATATCAAAATATTGATATAGAACCATAATTTCTTCCCAAAATATAAGATTGATAAAAGAAATTAAATATCATTAAAGATATAAAATGTACAATATTATTTGTTGGTAATTGATTAGTAAGCAAACGATTCAGAATATTTTTCAATTCTTCAGGCTTGTAGATACTTTTAAATATATATATTACAATATTACCCAATTAAACCAGTTGCCATGAAAAACCAAATCCTGATAAATATTATTTGCGAGAAATAATTGCGTATCATTACTTTCATTTTAAAATAGCAGACACGCCTCTTTAAATCTTTAAACTGTTTAAAACGACTCTGGTAATGAGACTACATGTGAGTTTATTGATAAGCAGGTTTCGTTGCTTACAATAAGAATTAAAGAAAATCACTCTTCAAGGTTGACTTTGTCCTACCGAAGGATTTATTTTAAAAGTATTTCATAGTGAATGTGAGGCGTGGTTTCTCAGCCACAGGATATTTGCAACCATTATTATAAAATGAACTGAAACTTAAATATGTTTTATTTAATACAAACATGAAAGAAAATGCAATTAAACACATGGCTACCTTAATTGTGTCATTACATAAAAAATCAAGATGCACTGGTCGTTAAACAGTATCTGCAAGATTAATTAATCACCGCAATTTAATTTATTATGGTGGATCTTTTGATTTAAATAAATTTCTTATGTCATATTATACTTATCGTTCGTTATTAAGGCATTAGGTATGTTATTATGTTGACAGAGCTAGAGTATTTATTGAGCTACTGATTAATTAACATGTAGGTTTCTTATGCATGTGAAGTGTACAATATTAAAGGCAATTGGAAGTATTGCGCAAATATGCGAGGTCCACCTGCTGGTATAATAGTGCCTGGGGCGGTGGGCGAACAAACTGGAGCACTGTCTACTATATAAAGGCCAGACAAAGTCAAACAAGACACAGTTTGTCGCTGATCAGTGAACCAACTACATTACAAATCCAAAAATGGCATTCAAAGTAGGTTTAAAAATATCTGGACATTACTATTGTATATACATAAATTTAAAGGAAAGCCCTTATTTACACAGAGAATGTGTAATCTGAAAAAAATATAGAAATCATAAACAAAGTAAAACCTTAACCTAGCAATTGAAATTATTATGTGATTATTTTTATTGCAGTTCTTGTTCTTCGCTTGCGTCGTGGCTGTTGCCCGCGCTGGAGTGATCGCTCCCGTGTCCCACTACGCAGCCGCCCCCGTGGCCCACTATGCTGCCGCCCCCGTGGCTCACTATGCTGCCGCCCCCGTGGCCCACTACGCCGCTGCCCCCGTCGAGGTGCACGCCCCTGCCGAATACAGCTTCGAATACTCCGTCCATGATGAGCACACCGGAGATGTAAAGAGCCAGAAGGAAGTCCGTCACGGAGACAATGTCCAAGGATCTTACTCCCTCATTGAAGCTGATGGAAGCCAACGTGTTGTTGAATACACCGCTGATGAACACAATGGTTTCAACGCTGTTGTCCACCGTCAACCTGCCCAACACGCTGTCGCTGTCAAGCCCATCCTTAAGGTCGCCGCCCCCGTCGCCCACTACGCTGCCGCCCCCGTCGCCCACTACGCTGCCGCCCCCGTCGCCCACTACGCCGCTGCCCCCGTTGCCCACTACGCCGCCGCCCCCGTCGCCCACTACGCTGCCGCCCCCGTCGCTCACTACGCCGCCGCCCCCGTCGCTCACTACGCTGCCGCCCCCGTCGCTCACTACGCTGCTGCCCCCATCGCTCAATACCATCATTAGGGCCTAATTCCCAATTGATCGATATGAAAACTAGTATTAATAGCAAATCGTGTAAATAAATTATTTTACCCAAATTTTATATATTTCATTCGTATACAAAACATTATTACCCACCCATTGCTTATCCAGGATACACAGAAATGCATCATTGAGTTCTACAGAATCGGAAAATAATACTCATGTACAAGAAATATATATTTATTTTGAATTATAAACAATTATTATTTCGCCACCACAATATTTAACTGCTAAGAAAAATGCAATTTTTTTAAAGAATTGTTTTATATCATTTTAAAATATACGAAAATAAGGTAACCTTGTTTTAAAAAAATATTTACAATATTTTTAAATTATCATTTTAAACAGAATTTCTTTATAGGTAAATTATACAAATACGATTTTAATGATTCAAATATAAGATAAAAACTACTGTCCAGTAGCATTTCTAGATATGAGTCAAGCTTTTGATAAAGTCTGGCACCCAGGTCTGCTTTATAAAATAAAAGAAATATTGCCAAAGAACATGTATGATATTATTAAATAGTACTTGACCGACAGACACTTCTATGTTAAATTTGACAACGAAACTAAATACTTTAAGATCTGGAGTACCACAAGGAAGTGTATTAGGTCCTTTATTATATCTAATATATACAAACGATCTCCCAACAAACGACAACACAACACTGGCTACATACGCTGACGATACCGTCATACTCGCTTCGGACAAAGATCCAACAGCTGCCTCACAATTCCTCCAGAAACACCTTGACGCACTACAAAAATGGCTTGAAGTATGGAGAATTAAAGTCAATCAAACCAAATCCACACACGTGACAAATATCCCACAAGAAGACTCGGCTAAATACCTCGGTATCCACCTTGAAAGACGCCTAACATGGCAAAAATACATTAAAACAAAGAGACTTCAAATTGACATAAAAAAGACAAATATATTGGTTGATTGGCAGACATTCCCAACTCTCACTTACCAATAAGCTATTGCTGTATAATAATCAAACCCATTTGGACATATAGATGTCAACTGTGGGGGACAGCTAAGGATACTCATACACAGGTCACAAAATAAGACCCTGAGAGCAATTTTATATGCTCCATGATACGTACCCAACTGGGTCCTATTACAGGACTCTAAAACAATGAGAGTACGTGAAGACCTAAAAAACATTACCGAAACCTAACAAAATATATTAAAAAGACACCCGAACGTACTAGCGAGGGACTTATCGACCGTAGACTACGCAAGACGTCTACAAAAATACAGACAACTTGACTTGCCAGCAAGATTCAAGAACTGACAATGGTGTTTACTTGATAAAACAAGAATGAACACTTAAACACCAATAACTAAAACACAACGCCGGTATTGAGTTGTCACTGGACAACCAACCCTCAAGACAATATAACAACAGACGACGAGTAAGATGTCTTCAGACGGTATACTCAATAAACACAAAAAAAAATATTCAAAGAATTATCAAAACAAATAAATATGTGTGTGTGTACTGTTTAACACATCACCTTTATTATTTCCTAAATTAGATTAATCCATTTTATAAATACGACAGTGTCGAAGTGTTGATTGAATAGTAAAAAATAATTCCTTTAGATGACTTTGACTACTCATTGTATAATCTTCGATAAGCATTCCTAAATAATTTAAATTAATTATATCAGATTCCGATGTAAAAGATTAAAAATTTCTCAATGATATTAAGATTATTAGTTTTCATAGTCAAAACTTTACAATCTATTTAATTATTTAAATAAGACCTAACAAAAATGTAAATAGCTATAAACATATGATAAAATATTCAAGGATATCACTGAAGGTTGCGGTCATTGATAGAATATGACTGGTGAAAGTATTATATATAAATACTTATGTATTTTTTTAGTAGCATGGCTAATTCGATAATACAAAATAAGGTTTATTTAAGTGATAAATAAATCTATCAAGTCAAAGAAAAGCAGAAACGTATACCGTTTCTGCTTTCGTATTAAATAATTATATTTATAAATAAAACGATATTATTGGTTTTAGTATTAGTTTATGTAAAGATAGCCTCGTCATTTTATATTAATTTTGGTAAAGTGTTAAGTAGTCATATTGTGATATACCTATAGGGTAATTAATCCCTATAATATTTGTATTTTGATTAAGGGGTTGTTTTGATTACACATTATTTTGTTTTGATACACAAATTTCAGCTATTTTATGACAAGTAGTTAATATTATCTTAGACTCCAAGTTGAACTGGTCCAAGCATGTAAAATATGCTGTGGACAAGAGCAACCTGGCTATTAACACCTTATATCCACTTATTAACAGGCGTAGTCAGCTGTCACCCAAGAATAAGCTACTTCTTTATAAATCAATTATCAGACCGATTCTCTTGTACGGATGCCCAGCTTGGTCTACTGCGGCAAAAAGTCATATTAATAAAATTCAAATTGTCCAAAACAAGTGCCTTAAGATGGCCTTAGATCTTGAACCTGGCACATTTCTTAAAGAAGTCCACGAGGACATTAAGTTAAAAATGATCAAAGCAAATATCGCAGATTTGAGTAAAAAACATTACACTAAAATGACTAACTTCCTGACTAACCCAATCATAAGACATGTAAATAAAACCAAATATGTCTCGAGGAAACGTAAGTTCATATTACCAATGAACTTCCAAAACTGATATTATTTTTAAAAATAAAATAAAATTTCTAATAATCCACTCAACTCAAATTTGGTTTTACCCAAACAAATTGTTATTTAGTTTTAAGCATTATATTTTGTAACTGTTTTGTTAATATTGCTTTTATCGTTGTTATTATTTATTAACCTTCAAATTTGTAAATGGGTTTTTATTTTTTTTCCCATTCTTCTATAATTAAATACTATTACTCATGTCAAATTTAAATAAAACATTCTCATGTTAGTTATAGGTAAAAAGATGTAAACACTCTGCACACCTAAGTCAATTTCCAAAGATGTATTGTTCTATCAATCAATGTAAAAACTTATGTTAATAAAGAAATTGTAATATAAGTAGTTAATATAATATGTGTGGTTTGCGATATGAGTCAATTTTCGCTTGAATAATACTAAGAAATATTAAAAACATTATTTCCAAAGTGGTGAATCTTCTACGGAAAGACCAAAAAATACGTTACGTGATGAGCATTGGCCACTACGCAGTAGCGACTTGAGCCTGTTGGATTTATTATTTATTTGCGGAGAGCTATTTAGGATGAATGTTAAGCTAATCACCAAATTACCAAAAAAAAGGAATTCGTAAAATACAGTTATCAAAAATGAACTGAAAATTTTGGGGTTGTCGTATGTAATATAAATAGCGTAGGAGGTCTTTTGAATTAAATAGTGTTCCACAGTTAAATAATAGCAAGGATTATATTTTCGAATAAAAACCTGAATGAAAAAAAAAATACTAGTTTTATGTAGAGCAAAATCATAATGCAATGTTTGTACGGGCCCATACTATACAATAATATAAAAAAATATGGAGGGGCCGAATAAGATAAGACTTAATTAATTAATAGAAAACCTGGATGCCACGTAATATACGTTTTATGTAAGTGGATATGTACTTTTTCAATTTATATTGGTAACGAGAATTCACAAATTGTTGACATTGAAATTGCGAGCATTTTGTGTAATGAAGTTATACAATATATGGATGTATAACAACACTTTTATTGTGACATGAATGAAATGCAAA
>JAGTTH010000782.1:0-10171 GCA_022606485.1 Agraylea sexmaculata
TCGAGGTACCATTGTATATGTATATATTGTAGGAGAAAAAAAGAGTTTTTAAACTCCATTTTTTCAAGTTGACTAACTTTAATTTATAACCAAGGGCCGCATTCAATACATATGTATAATAGTATGTTAATGAATAATATGTGTACGAATAGACTAGAGACTAATTAAATAATACTTAAGAGGGGCTTTTTGAGAAGGTACGATACATTTTTGTTATGGTTTTTTTAGACACAACAACGTGTTAATTCATTGATCTTAACTATTACTAGTTACACAAGTCACCGACTTAATAATCAGTATTTACCTTAAAATACAGGAAATCAGAGTAAACCAGGATTGATCGGGATTTTATTAATATTATTCCCGATCTTCCAGTCGTAATAATCTATTTTTGACTTGAGCGGGAATCGAACCCATGATCACAGTATTTGTAGTCACTTGCTTTATACCTAGTATATATTATAGTTTTATAGTTATTACTATCGAAAAAATGTTGAATTAATAAACAGCATTTGCCTTACAATACAGGAATTCAGAGTAAAACTGGATCAATCGGGAATTTATTAATATTATTGCCGATCCCCCAATCGAAATAACCGATTATATCAATTTTTTATAATAATAAAAGCTAATCTGGCATATTTATTATGAATTTCTACAGAAACAAAAAATAAACACTCATATTTACGGCCGTATTAAATATAATAATGTAATGAGAGTCTTAGTGAGTGCTAGAGTTGTTATCATTGGTGCGTATACAAATAGATCTGGCAGACTAAAACTTGGTAGTACCAACCACTCTTATTACACTATTATAAATAGGCTCGGGAGAGCTTTTTAAGGCACATACAATAAAACTAATTAAAAAAAGAATATCGTATTTTTTTACATTTCTATACCAGCAGCAGAATTGGTGGAAAAGAGATCGACCGGATGCGCAAACTCGTTACCAAATCGTTGAATTGAGAGAGGAAGAGATGATAATAATTAAATAAATTCCATTGAACAACAAAAAACAATCTCTTTAACATATTAATTAATTATTTATTTATTAAATATTAATTACCCCAATTAAGAACATAAAAATGTAATAAATAAGGTGATAATATAAAAGATAGAATCGACAATCGACATATAATATTATAAAATTCAAATTGTATTTTCAAAAAAAAAAATTCACTCTCAGTCGATTTCCGCTGAAATTCAATTAAAATGCTGTACATGAAAATATTCAAATCTGAAAAAAATATTGTAATTATTTGATTTCACTTGAAAAAACATTGTTTTAATTAGTGGATAAAATTGCAAACATGGGATATTTTTTATGGAATTGAAATTTGATTACATATTTCGTTAATAAAATTAATCTTTAGACTTGTGAATAATATTTCTTTTTTTATACATTCATTTACTACTGAGCTAAATTAAATTAAAATCTAATTAAATAGTATGTAAATTTAAATTGAAACCAGAATCCAATTCCATCTTTTGTGAGAAATTGGAAACAACTCGCCGTTAAATTGTGGCGCTTTTCAAAATAAATTGTGAACAAAATTAATTATATAAAAACATTACGCACTACAATTTGTTATTCAATGAAAAACATTTTCGCATTAATATTGAAAATTATCATAATTTTTATTAAATGTATTCTGAGAAATTTATATAAAATAAAACGATTCCTTTATTCCTTGAAATTCAATATATAAGGGAATAATATATCGATTAATTGTTTTGAATAAAAATGTACTACACATTTTTCGAAGCAATTGTGGGCTTTTTTAAAATTAAGTTTATAAATAAATATTATAATTAAAAATCAATGAATAAACCGCCTTTCTTCATCGAAATCGGTTAGTTATAAAATGTTTTAAAATAAAATATGCATGTTACAACTATTATTATCTAATTCAGTAGAACCTGATTCAAAAGTAAATTAACAATTGACTTATTCATGTTTATTGATATCAGTTTGTTAGCATTTATTTGTGTATAAAACTTATTGAATCCATGCTATATTGATTATTTTCTCAGAATAAATAGGGAAAATAAGCGTAGTTTAAGGAATAGTGCTGAAATATCTTGTATATGCGGGAAACTCGTAATTAATTGCTGACAAAGGAGAAGAGAAACCATTTATCGGAATTAAATGAAAGATTTATTCAGCAGCCTTTTACCAATTGGCCAAAGCTTTACTCACCACATTATATCTAAATATGTATTATTTGTTTATTGAATAAAACAGGGATGATGCTGGAATCGAATTTATTTTGCAACAATATTGAATAATGTAGACATTTAGTGGCGACGCTCTTACAATGCGCGCAAACAACATTTAATAAATTGAATATAATTTCAAAAACACTTAAGATTTTCAACACATTTTGATTAAATTGTACATCTATATAGGTGTGCATAATGGGGGGTGACAACATTTATTAAATATTATTGTGAATGTGCATTGATAATTGTGTGTTAATTTCAAACCAAGCCTTGAAGTTGTGTCGTTAGGAAATAAATAAGTAAATGTAAAGGGAATAAACTACGGAAAAATATCACAAGGGCTCGTTTAATCTGTGGACTGAATTTGAATTAAAGCTTTGCATAAAACTACTTGTCGGTAAAATTATTGTGAACAAACTGTTTAAAGTCTGTTGAGTGTCCCTGTAAAGATTTTACTATAGAATTCTGAATTATTATCGACGGTTGTATTAATTGATTAATCGGTGGGGGAAAAAACTAGAAGTCAAAAACACACTGTTCAATACACGACATCATTCACATTTTTATATATTTTAAAAATTGCGTGGGAAAGGAGAATGCACGAGCTACTCGTGAAATTGGTATTACAACATCGATTTTGGGAATTGAACTACTGTTTTTTTAATAATACTATGGCTTGAGTTATATTAGAACGTCGCGTATTGAGGCGATACCACCGATTTATTAGCAGGCCATACAAATGGATGTATAAATATTAAGATGGCGGACATGTCCATGAGTGAGATGATTGGTTCAGAAGGGAATCCAACCGCGCCTGATTGGTGTAGCCACTGTCAAAGTCATCTGCTTTGTCCATTGGTTGTATGGCCTTCTAATATATCTGTGGTATTGATCGAGGGGGTATTTATGACGGACCTTGGGTTTATCAATGCTCAATGATGTAACGTCACGCAAATGTTCTTATTAGAACCCGTGACGTCCTTCATTCGTTGTTAATACGTGACGCTCTAATGGGACTCGAGCTTAAAACAACACCGATACTAATTCCAACCGTCTGTGGGCTGTATGTTTTATTCTACTTTTAATAATAATTCGATTCTTTTATATTTGTAATGTGCTTAATCAGCGGTTTGCGCAGTTGTCTCATTAACAGTTGGTAGGCGTTGATGTCGCCGTGGGAGAGTGAAAAAATCTAGAGGAACGATTGGCGGTTCGGCGTATCGGCCTCGGAACGGAATGGAACGGCTTTCCAAATCTTCATTCAAAACGTGGATGTCAATGGGGATGGGTAGGTCTTCAACGATCAGTTCTTCGGGAGAGTTATCCATTTCTGGGGTAGGTTGAATAGCACGGGCGCAAAGGTCTGGAGCACGGGGGGTGTCAGCTTCAAGAATGAGTCGGCTTTGATGAAGACGACGCCTAGCTCCGGGAACAGTAGCACAAACCTGAAAATAAAAGCATTAATAACTTATCAAGATCTATATTCGAAAATATAATCACCATCTCTTCAACGGTACTGAAGCCTTTCAAGTATGAAGTGACGCACAGGATTGCAGATAATTGGGACATGGTAAGAGCGGCAACTGCGAAGAAGAAGGACCAGCTATAAGAATAGTGAAGATTTGGAATATCATCTCCAGTTCCAAGACCTGCATAATAGACATCGGATAAGATAGAAGCAAACACGAAAAGACCACCACCTACGGATATTCCTGAAATCAAATAGGCACACTTCTGTAATATTGAATTCGAAATTTAATCAAACTGTATGTGTGTAAAAATACCTGCGAGGGCGTAAAGGGCGCAAGCGATTAACAAGTTAGTTCTATATTGACAATGTCCAATGATGGCACAGGCAGTTGCGGCTGCAGTCAATAATAAACCAGCACAGCCGAAAGGAGCAGATACTCTGAAACATTCCAAAAATGAAGTAATATACATAATGTATACGTCCTGATAGTCTTTTTAATAAATTACGTGATTGTGTTAATACATTTTTCGAATATACCTGTCAGTGTGGAACATCGATATAACAATTTTTAAGGGGAATGAAAAAAATCGTCATATTGAGGTGTTTTTGCAGACTTATTAATATAGAGGTTGACAAATCCTTAAACTCCAGCCATTGATGAAATAGCTTGCCTTAATTTTTTCAGTTAATTAAACAAGATTTCAGGGGGGATAAAAAAATCGTTATATCAAGTATCCACTGTATTGTATAATAGTTATACAGCATGACTTAGAATTTACCCTACAATTCATGAAACCAGGGTCAACTTGCATCGATAGGGATTTTCCATGGCCACAGTATTTGTGGCTACGTGTCTTTTATACTTATTTTACATTGGTTATAAAAAATATCAACCTCATTTTCTGAATAAACATCGGAGTGAATTCCAAGTTCTTCCAATCGCGAAAATCGGTGAAGTTGTCCTCCTCCCAAGAGCCGTACTTTATCATAAAGCATTCGGTGCTAATTTCTGCGAAACAAAATAACCAGAATATTTAAAGTCATGAACATGTTTTTTTTGTATTATTGAACGCTTTTGAATAAAGCTGCGAAACGCTCTAATAGGACCGCAAAATGTCCTGAATACTTACGGACACCGTCTCCCGGATCTAAAACAGGACACACACTCCAGAGCCCAATCCTGAAGGAGTAGCTCTTTCGAGTGACTTCAGTGTCAAAGAAAGATTCGACACAATATAACCAATAGTCACTGGTTAGTGCGACTCCAAGAAGAACCGCAGATAAGAGTCCGAAGATGATACCGATTGCTGAAGTCCAGCTCCTTCTTCTCTTTGCACACATCGCTAATAAAAAAAACATTCGTTAAAAAATACTTAAAAACATCAACTATCAAACTACTTAAGAATAATCTTAAAACCGTGATGGGTGGCTGAATTGCAAAAACCGTATTCAATTGTTAAGTAATGTTAACTCAGTAGTACACGTACAACCAAATTAATGGATTTATTATACATTTTCAAGTAAATGACTCATTAAATGGAAATTACGTATATTAAACCAATTAATTGGTTTATACGTGTAAGCTTGATTTAACATTAGTTTACAATCAAAATCAGCGTTTTTGCATTTCCACCCCGTAGGCGTAATTATAACTCCCTCCAAGAGTTTTACAAATTATTTTTTGTATATGTTTCGATAAAAAAGAGTGTCAATATAAAATTCTTTAATTTAATGAGCTGGGTTTTATATTCATAATTATCATTAATTAATTTTTTCTAGGACCCCAAAAATATTTTCCCCCAACACCATTTTTAAGCTTTACATACCGATTGTTTGTTATGAAATATTTTTTTTCTCCGGGTGCATTCACAATATGTAAAATAATTTAAATAATTGTCATGATATTTTTTTCAAGTGAAATACTTTAAAGACTTTCATTTAATTCCAACACGACAAAAATAATTTAATACAGGCCAAATTATTTTTCCTTATAAAAATTATTTATTATAAAATTTTTTTAACAACCTTTCCAAAAAGCCCCACCGAGGCTTATAAAAATAAATATTTAATTCCGTAAAAATTCCGTTATAAAAACCCAAAAAGTCCCAATCACAAGATGTCTTTAATAAATCCTAAAATATTTTAAAGGCTTTGTAATGCCAACATGAACACAAAAAAAATATTTAAAAAAATGTGTCGAATTATTTGAGAGCCTCCAGTTATTATTAATTAATGAATATATGATTTAAGTATCGTATGGCAACACTGTTCACTTAATTTGCGTAGTTCGTTGTCGTTTGAGTAATAAATTATTTTATTATTAAGTGTATAGTATTGCCATGCGATACTAACATCGTAAATCCACTCATTAATAGTACCCGAAGATTCTCAAATAGTCACAGTAGTAGTAATTAGCTAAGCCTAGTTTAATTCGAAGTCATCACTGTATACATTTGAATATACCCAAACAATTGCAAGGTTTTATTTTTTTTAAAAAGAGAAGTATTGAATTCAGGTCACTTTCAACCCCCTAGTAAAACTTTTATTAGTCCATAAAAATCAATGCAGGTGATGCAATATGGATGCAGACTAGAGGATGCTTCAAGGAGTTATTATATGCGCGATGCATCAAAACAGGCTCTATCCGGGAATCACGCATGTCCCTGTCCCTGAAAGTACCTCCTGCCACACCCTGCACCCGATCAGACTGATGATATTGATAATATGTGAACACACCCCCAAAACTTTAATACGAACAATGCAAGAATGAAACAGTGCATCCATCACAAAGAACACTTGTTGCCGAGTGCACGAAATGAAACCGACCTCCTGTTGACTATGTATATAGTAAATATTAGATGTTATCTTGTTTATGGATCAATACAAAAAAAAACACATATTAAATTAATTACAGGACAATTTACCTCTCCGGAGCTTATCCTCGCTCCGTCTCCGGCATGCTTGTTTAATAAATCGAATTTGATTATATTTATTTTTTTTGTTTTGTATTTGGATGGGTATACCTCTTGCCCTACGACGCAAGGGGCTGTTGTAAAATTCCGAGTTTCCGACACGGCCTCTTGCGGGAGGTGAGATCATGGCGGAGGTTGTCAGCAGACTGGCCAGGATAGCTCGCCGAATGGAGGTGGTTGATGGTTAGAGTAATGGTAACTAGTAGTGGTTGTCATGGCAATTGTTGTGTGTAATAGGTGTAGTGCATCTTCGATGAATCAATAGTGCAATACAGGGCTAACAGGGCCCGGACAGACAGCTAAAAATAACCATAACCAGAACCTCAATCCGTGTACACTTACTTCACACAGGAGTCAAGTTGTGCCCGACGAAATATACTATTTATAGAATAAATAGATATCGTGACGCCTTCCCTATTGACGGGAGTCCCTTTATAAGGGGTTGGCCAGGCCACCTTGACCTTTACGGGAGAATATAGTAGAGATGGTTTCCCAGGCCACCACACAGCAATGAGTACTTAAGATCTAGTTTGCTAAGCTAGATCTACCAAGTGACTCCGGTGCCGTGAATCGAACCCGGGAGTCTTCACTCATGAATCCGTTACACTAACCACTGGGCCACAAGGCGGCTCTTCTTATAGAGATGCCAAAAATATTTGTAAAGACTTTAAAACCATAGCAGGCACATATGAGGCCAGGCATACAGTTTCATGTGTTAGCCGCTTGGGGCGCTGCTTCTACTGTCAAGCTAATTCAAATTAAAAGCGGTGCTCTTCAACTTTTTTGAAAATGGGAAAAGGAATCAATTAATTCTAAGGTGACAAGGTCAGTTTTAATTAATAACCGGTGGGGCAAATGTCCTGCTACCAATTTGAGTGTACGTCACATTGGTTACGTGACGTTTAGATCAGTTTCGCTTTAAGCATTGCGTAGTGTACACGCCGCCAATTTTAAAATAAATAAATATACGCCACAGGAATGACTTCCATGAAAACGGAGGCATTATTTCTTAAACATCATTAAAATAAAGCATTGATTCTAAGAATTGTTATAATTTCCTAGAAATATATTTATGTATACATTTAGTAATATGAAGGCCAATTACAGGTTTGATTTATTCATATACTTAAATAAATTAGCGTAACGTGTGAAGTTGATTTATTTCTGCAGCTATGCAGTTTATACATTTCCTCGTGTATAAGTACTGGAAACTATGGTAACCGGAGATTTTACAGGAGTACGCATGCGCACTATCACCATATTGAATACATTCATATTTCATGGACATATATTCAGCCGATCAAAATTTATTAGTACAAAAAATATTCAAAATAAATCGCGTGGGTGTCTAGACAATATTTTTTTCAAAATGTTTCATTTGTTTTGTAGGAATTTAATATGCGTATTTTAATAAAGACCACAGAAATTCAGCAGGTATTACCCACCATATTTTGAATAAGAAAATTCGTCACAAAATTAAATATTACTTTTCTCCACGCCAAATCTCTGTATACAAATTCAAACTAGTATGAAACAATAAACGGTAAGTTTACATTGTGTTTATTCGCAGAACTTCAGGATCACGTTCGATAGAATGAGAAAATAATCCATAATACAATAACGTCTATTGTTTGTTGTGACCATGATTTCTCTCCAATAGAAAATTTTATAAAAGTATATATATATATATATATATATATATATATATATATATATATATATATATATATATATATATATATATATATATATATATTGATTTGTTTTTATTTTGATAAAAACACGCGCCAATAATATGTGAGCAAACTTATCTTTAAAAATCAGATTTAAAACATACAATGTATTTTATACAACCATACCAATAATAAAATTCTTTACTCATTGAGATGAATTACCATTATGTTTAATTTTGTCAGCTAGGTTTCATATGACTCATACTGTTTAT
Source organism: Agraylea sexmaculata (assembly GCA_022606485.1). Classification (NCBI taxonomy): domain Eukaryota; kingdom Metazoa; phylum Arthropoda; class Insecta; order Trichoptera; family Hydroptilidae; genus Agraylea; species Agraylea sexmaculata. The sequence continues at coordinate 8,612 of JAGTTH010000782.1, forward strand.
CTGTGCACCCTTACGGTTCTTTCTAATAAAATTACACTTAATATGGTAATGTGCGTCATTAAAAGTTGCTTGATATATTCAACGACAAATAAACAATGGTAACGTGTGGAAATATTTCGTAAATATTATTTGCACTTGCAAATGCAGTGTTACATTTTATTTATAAAACAGAGGCCACGTCCACGACCTATTATTGGTACAGAGAGGAAAGAATTGGCCATTTAGGAGCAAGGAGAAGGGTATAAATAGCGTGTCCAGTAAGGTTAAGATTAAGGTAAGGTAAGATTAAGGCTAAGATTAAGGTTAAGACTCGACTCGACTCAAGAAGTCCCTCCTGACCCCAGTGTATTTGTATCGCTTTAGTTGACTTAGAAATTCCTCGTACAAGCCAAGATGCCCTTGTTGGAACCTGTATCAAGTATTAGAGGTCCAGCTGTATGGTGATACTACAGGGTAACAGTGTTACCCGAGAAGACCAGCGGAAGGTGGCGTAACTAGAGAGCCGCCCATAATCCGAAGATTGTACCCTTGGAAGAAAGTGTGGCTAGAGAGAGCCGCCTATGATCCGAAGAGTGTACCAACTGAATAAGCGTTGCTAAAGAGCCGCCCAGAGTGCGTGAGTGTAGCATTGACTATTTTGTGTACCCCGCTGAACAAGTGACTTTTGTCTTGTAAATTGTATCATTTGTATGTTTTTGTTAGTTTTGTTAAGTCGCGGCGATTGCGTCACACCATCTAGCAAATATGGACAATTGCTGGCCCATTTACTTAAGCTAGATTTCCCTAGTGATAGTAGTTTAACCGTTTGGTTGCGCATCTCCAATGCACTCTCCCTATAAAGATACACACAATTGAATATGACCTTTACGGCTTCAGGATATGACCTACTTTCATCGTAGGTCAGTTGATGTAACGTTCTGATGGCTAAATATGGCGCACAAGCAGTCCCATAGGTGAGAGGTTTTAATTCAAATTCACTGACAGGATCATTGAAATTTCCGATGTTCTGGACACACCAAAAAATTTGGCGATACATCTTACATATATGTGCCGTTAGTACAAAGGCAGCAATTTGAAAAGAAAAGATTAACTTTCTTCTATCAGATTGAAATTTGGGTCATGGCAACAAAGCCTTCCCGTTGGTCATTTTTGCACTCGCATCAAAGACCACTCGTAATGTAGTGGTCGCACTTGACGGTTCGATTATGCAGTGATGCGGAATGAAATAACACGAATCGTATCCTTCCTTAGATGAGATCTGTGTCATGTCATCTAGGTCTTTACATTCTTTCATAAAGCTTCCATAAGCTTGATATATATCCCGTTTCTGACTTATTCTTGTCTCTAATTTCATCAATTGACTGCTTGCCATATTATAAGAACCTTCCATCGACAGACAGAGGTTCTGACTTTAAAAGTAATGGTACTCCATATCTGCCATCCCTCATCCGACTGTAATGACTTTCATAATACCTCTGGACTACCTCACTTCCTGAATCTTCCGTCAGTTTTTCCGGAACTTCTAAATACCGTGACGCCTGCCCTATTGGCGGGAGTCCC
>JAGTTH010000783.1:0-10608 GCA_022606485.1 Agraylea sexmaculata
ATCCAGGTTTACTCTGATTTCCTGGATTGTAAGGTAAATACTGAGACGATTATTAAGTCGGTGACCTGTGTAACTAGTAATAGTTAAGATCATCGACAGCCAATGAATGAACACGTTGTTATGTCTACAAACAAAATTTGTAGAAACTATTTGAAAAGTCGTTGATAAGTATATCGGATAAAGACAATTTTAATCAATTAAAAAAATGCTCCCTTGAAATTTGTACATATAGATGAGTTGTGAAACATAGTACTCAATACTTAAAAATCGCCGCCAGAAAATTAACACGTTGTTATGTCTACAACCAAAATTTGTAGAAACCCTTTGAAAAGTCGTTGATAAGTATATTGGATAAAGAAATTTTTTAATCAATTAAAAAAAATGTTCCCTTGAAACATGTACATATAGATGAGTTGTGAAACATAGTACTCAATACTTAAAAATCGCCGACATCAAGTTAAGATCGCCGCCAGAAAATTAACACGTTGTTATGTCTACAACCAAAATTTGTAGAAACCCTTTGAAAAGTCGTTGATAAGTATATTGGATAAAGAAATTTTTTGATCAATTAAAAAAATGTTCCCTTGAAATTTGTACATATAGATGAGTTGTGAAACATAGTATTCAATACTTATAAATCGCCGACATTAAGTTAAGATCGCCGACAGAAAATTAACACGTTATTGTGTCAAAAAAAAACCCTCTCATAAAAAAGCTCATCGGGGCGTAAATAAATAACAATAAATGAATGTAGTTGCATGTACAAAAAAAATATCGTGGTCAATTGGGAAGTGTACAAGCATCCTGAGGTATAGGTACAGCACCTTGTGGGCAAGAAGATGGATAGGAAGAGCAACACGCCAATATGTTAGCTAATTAGAGAAGTACACAATGGCCACCACTTGTACTGAACGTGCCTCGTAAACATACAATGTATTCCAATACAACAGACAGACCACCACAATATATACAACCCAACATGAGGAGAAAGCCTTAAACTCACATTAACTCCTAATTAACTGGCCTCAACAATTAAGACCCCGCGATTCTTATTCTCCGAACAATCTACACACTCTTTTCTAATACTTATAATAGCCGAGCGGTTCCGATGTTTGTATCGCAAGTATTCTGATTGAAGAGGATTTCACAGTGGTTAATTGTAATCTTTTGTTGGATGGATTGAGGTGTAAGTATCCAGGGCGTGTTATTCTCATGATGTTTTAAATAGAGAGTCCAGTGGGAAAAACATAATTATCGATAAGGAAAGCGGCATTTCTTCACACGCCACCGACTAACTGCCCACACAATACACACTGACCTCTCCCAAATAATTAACTAATGTGTAAACCTCAACCATCCAATCTGTAACTATACCCATTTAATATATATATATATATATATATATATCTTTAATATTAGCTAGTTCAATATCGTGAGGTATATATATATATATATATAGCAACATATATATATGCTATATATATATATATATATATATATAAATATATATAATTTTATTCAAAGTATGTTTTCTACCCTATATTTCATATTCCACCATAAGGGAAGATAAAATATGTGGGAAGCACTTTAAAAACCAGTGTGAATATTTAAAGCGGAGGTAGGGTATCAAAAATATTACATATTACCTAAACAATACAGCGTTTGGATCAAATTTAAATAATAATAATCTACTGTAATTGAATATTTTTTTATTATAAAATACCTCCTCTTATTAAGCACCGATCGATATCTATTTATATATTCGATATTTATTTATATATATTCAACCTAATTAAATTTTACTTTGGATTGTAAATATAATGAATTTTTATTATACAATTTCTTTATTAAATATAATTTGCGTACAATGTTTTGATACATTATGATTAGATGTTACAATATTAAGTTTATAGACTTAGTCTTTTATTTATTTTAATACGGAGTATAATCAATTGATATTTAAAATAATTATTAAGTCATAACACAATTTATGGGAAAAAATACAAAAACCTACTTGTAGAACTACTAAAATATATATAAATATTATACATAATAAATAATAATAATAATAAAATAAACTTATAATTACAAAAACATATACTTAATACTATATGAATAAAACAAAAATATTGTGAAACACGAATATGTAAAATCATTAATGACAGACAAAATCAAATGTGTTTGTGAAAAGAGATATGTTAAAGAATTTTTAAGAAATGTCTCTCAACATTTCAGTGGTAATAAATATAATGAATATTCAGTCCAATATGTAGTGGAATTTATACGTTTTAAATTGAAATTAAAGAATCTGTATAATTGTAATTAATTCATACTTGATTGTATATAACCAACTAAAGAACTGAAAATAAACATAACAATGTGTTTGGTTTATTTAATTTATGATTTGAATTAAGAAAAAAGTAAAGACTTGAATGAAAGAAAATGGATTACTCAGTCTTTTCTTAATAGGTAAAAAGACATTTATGATTTCTATTTAATTGAATGGCTGATGGCTACTGTAATTTATGTGTAATTTGACTTTACTAATTAAGCTACTTTATTTTTATTTATTTAAATGCCAGGTATTTTCGGTCATTGTTTGCTTCCCTCATTTTTTGAATGGACAGTGAATCGAGAGCATGAATGGGATCGTAATGAAGAATACACGAGTCTTATGTAAAAACATAAACTAACGGCCAACCTGGCTATGGGAAAACTTTATCATTATCAAATGAAATTATGATTATTATAATGTGAAATAATACCTACGTTATATGAATGGAAATTAAAATATTTTGACACTGACATTTAAACACTATTTTCTTTACAAATACGTACCTATATTTAAATATAAACGGACAATATTTCCATTATGTAATTTTATGTTACATTTTAATTGGTTTGAGAATTTTAACAACTGGTGTCCGTTATTTGGCTTTGTTCTTATGTGTATTCAAATTTTCATGTAATTAAAATTATTTTTTGATAGATAACATCGAATCTGAAAAGAAAAAAATAGTTAATAATTATGCAAGAAAAAATCTTGTAATCCTAATTGAACAATTTACTACTCTATCCAGTTGAATGTTAGAATTGGTCAGAATCATCAAGATATAGAAAAGGCCCTATTTTGTAAAGATAAAAAAATGTGACTGCCCTATGAAATTAATGAATAATAAATTATTTTATATTCAATTTAAATTAACAACTGAAGCAGTTACACTGACAGGTCATCGCCTTAGTTTTTACTCTCCATCCAGAAATTATCGTTAGCCTGGATTAATCGGGAATTTGTTTTATTCGATTATGATTTGATTTCATTATAAAAATATTCTTAGCCATCTGCTGGTAATTTTCGTATATTTTTTTTATCAAGTTCTTAATTATCTGATCATTACTTACATAATATTTACTAAAAATGCATACATACTAAAAAGTCCATTATCCAATAAAATAAAATAATAATTCATATTCAGCTGGTGTAGACCAAATTGTTCCATTTTTTTTGTTTTATTAGCATATTATTAAATTTATAACTATTTTGTTCATTTAAGATTTATCTTTTAGGATGTTTTATTTTGCCCCATGATTTGATGTTTTATTTCTAAATTTTCTTAAATATCCTTGAAGGAGAAAGGTTGTATTCATTTTAAGATTATCCTTTTTACATGTAGTTGTGTCCATTAATAGCTTTACTTTTTTTACTTAAACAGCTTGGCAATAATTAATCTATTTTATTTATTTATTTATCTAATATATGTATGTTTATATAATCAATCATAATAGTAAAGCATAAACCATCATCACCTTGCCATTACAGGAGAAACCTAATGCGGTTCGGCAATGATGGACATTTGTCATATATTATAGAAAAAAGGTGAGAAAAATGAAGAAATATATAAAAAATAAAACAATAAATATAACATATTATAAAAAATAAAGAGAACATCATGATTTCTAAAGTTAAGGAATTCTTTCATACATTTATGTTAATGTAGACTTTATTGTTTTTTGTTATTAATTAATTTTTATGTTTTTATTAATAATTTCATACTTTTTAATTATTAAACATTATCTCTCATTTCAGATAAAAAATATATTTCTCATGTAAGTTGATTGATTAAATGAAGTCTAATTCCTAAGATGTATCGTATCATTAGCTCACCTCTGGTTATTCTCGACACGCGGTGGTAGCTAGTGTGCGTCGCATTTCCTTATAATTGATTGAATAGTTAATAAGTAGTGTTATTGGTAATACCGGTAGGTCATATAAGGTGTTGTATAGTGCTGATGATGATATTGGTTATAGTAGCTAAACACAATTGGAGGTGGTGATGGTCCGTGGGATCTGTCTCACGGCACAACTTCCTGCTGTGCCTAGTTTAACTCTGGTTCAACACTCAACTCATTCACTGACCGTCACTGACCTTTAAACTAAACAGGGTTCTACTGCAGCTGCTATATTATCAAATTAATTAGTCATATACGATCCTCAGCTATTAAATAATTATGAGGAATGTTAGTTGTCCTATTGTGATTACACACCTGTACAATGTTACCGAATGACTTCATGTTAATTGAACTACGGCTTATACTCTTAAGGTTCAGATATGAAAATCAATTTCGTTTAATTATAAATATATATATATATATATATATATATATATATATATATATATATATATATATATATAAATATATATATATATATCATCATCATAAGCACTCCAGTTCAGTGATGAACCAAGGCTTCCCTGCACCAGCATCTTCCACTTATTTCTATTGGAGGCCGCGCTCCTCCAGTTATTAATACCTAAACTCCTAACTACCTTATAGAACTCGTCCGCCCACCTTAGCCTAGGTCTACCCTGCCTTCTCTTACCCACAGGCTTGCTGGATAGTATTTCCGATACTATCCTCCTGCTCTTTCCACGTGTCCGGCCCAACCTAATGTTAAAGCCCTAATGAACTGCACTACGTTCACGCTCTTATATAATGAGTAAATCCCATCGTTCCGTCTAATTCTAAATAGTCCCGGTGCCTCCTGAACAGGACCCAAGATCCTCCTAAGAATCTTCCGCTCGAACCTAAGTAGCCTATCCTCTTCAGTTTTGGTAATAACCCATGTTTCTGCACCGTAGTTTAGTACTGGCCTAATTAGCATCTTGTATAATTCTACCTTGGTACTTCTACTTAGATATCTGGATCTGAGCAAGCGTACTAAGCCAAAATACGCCCTATTAGCACTTTGCAGGCGAGAGTTGATGTCCTGGTTATTTCCAGCCTCTTTAGTGACCACTGCTCCCAAATATACAAAAGAGTCAACCTGCTGAAAGTGGTCATTATCTATGTTCAGGCTACGATGTGCTACCAATTCCGAGTTGGATGTCACATGCATATACTGACTTTTATCTACGTTTATGACTAATCCTACTTTTTTAGCGGCATCCCTTATTGCTCTAACCTTATCAATTAACACGTTCTTAGTTCTAGCGATAATATTTACGTCGTCTGCGAAAGCGAGTACCTGAAAAGACTTATAGAAGATATTAGACTTATTGCTACAACCTGCAAGACGCATAACCTTTTCTAAAACTAATGAAAATAACAGGGGGGATATCACGTCCCCCTGTTTAACGCCTGCTCTGGTGATGAAAGACTCCGACAGTACACCATTTATCCGTACGTAGTTTTTGGTGTCTGTCAGCGTCATTTTTGAGAGACTTATGAGTTTTTCGGGAAACCCAAACTCTCTCATCGTGCTGTAAATAATATCCCTATCGATTGTGTCGAATGCCTGCCTAAAATCTACGAACAAGTGATGAGTCTCCACGTCGGCTTCATTACACTTCTCTAATATTTGCCTAATTGTAAATATTTGGTTCATTGTTGAACGCCCGGGTCTAAATCCGGCTTGGTAGTCTCCCAAGCATTCCTCCGCGTATTCTGCTAGCCTATTTTTTAAAACCTTGGCGAATATCTCGTACATAACTGATAGTAGGGATATCCCTCTATAGTTACTGCACACGCTAACGTCACCTTTTTGTGGAGTGGGCAAATTATCGAACTTGCCCAATCCTTCGGTAGCGTTTCGCCTTCCCATAAAGATACTATTAAACTATGTAATAGCGCCCATAGAGCATCCCCGCCGTATGCTATGAGTTCGCTGGAGATCTCTCTCTTCAGTCCTCTGATGGCGTGGCACACCTCTTCGTAGGTGGGTGGTGGTATTTGTGGTTGCGCGGCGTGTTGGTACAGACTAGCGTTCTTATTGGCTACCTTATCGCTATTCTTATAATTTAATAGGTCGCTAAAGTACTCCGACCATCTATTTAAAACGCTTTCCTGATCGCAGAGAAGTTCGCCTTTGCTATTCCTATTAAAGTTTAGTCTAGGTTTGAACGTTTTCCTACTATTGTTAACGTTCCTGTAAAATTCCTTAGCATTCCTATCTCTAAACATTTCAGCATCTATAATTTGCTGTTTTAGCCATGTCCTCTTCGTCGACTGTATGACTCTATTACTACTCCTACGAAGTTCTTTGTACTTCTCTCTATTTTCTAAGCTATTGCAATTAAGAACTTGTGCACGGGCATTGTTCTTCTCCTTAATTATACTCTCGCATTCTGTGTTAAACCAGCCATTTTTCTTTTTCGTCTCGTAACCCAAAGTTGATTCTGCCGTGTGCTTAATAATATTTTTTATTAGATTACAACTAGATTCTACATTATTCCTATTTATTTCCTCAACCTGTTCTAACGCCTATATTATATATATATATATATATATATATATATATATATATATATATATATGTATATATATATATATATATATATATATATATATATATATATATATATATATATATATATACGCCTTCCCTATTGACGAGAGTCCCTTTATAAGGGGTTGGCCAGGCCACCTTGGCCTTTACGGGAGAATATAGTAGAGATGGTTTCCCAGGCCACCACACAGCAATGAGTACTTAAGATCTAGTTTGCTAAGCCAGATCTACCAAGTGACTCCGGTGCCGTGAATCGAACCCGGGAGTCTTCACTCACGAATCCGTTACACTAACCACTGGGCCACAAGGCGGCTATTATTATTTAAAATAAAAAAATACATTTATTTAACTGAAGTTAGTAATTATTAATCTGAAGTTAGTTATTTTAGCTAGTTCTAAATTCTTCGAAATGTCGCCAGACAAACTTAGTCAACCATTCTATACTACTTAGCACAATTTTTCATTTTTAAAAAACAGTATTTTTATTATAGAATTCTATCAAGTAAAATTCTTAAACTACTAAACTATCTTTAAAAGTGAAGTTTGAAATTTTCAGACATTTTCATAAAAATACAATTTCAGGTAAGGACTTAATTTACCTAGGACATAAATCGTTAAAAATGTATGTATTTGGTTAAAAATGATTTTTTTTAATGAATTATCAAACTTTTTAAATATTTTTAATCATTTGTTTCTATATTTTGTCAATGTTGAATTAATACTCAAGCTAAAACTGTTTTGTTTTTAATTATCACAGTTATCGACACACAAGCTGCTTGTGATATTTTTTGATTTGTTGCTTTTGATAAATAATAACCTAATAAAAATTTACAAAATTTTGATATCAAATAATATACAAATATTTCAATTTATTTTTACATAAAATAAATTTTAAGAATTAGACTAAGGTGTAATAACATAAGAGGTGATATTAAGTTATAAAAAGAATGGGGAAAAAATAAAATAAAAATATCAAGAAACACATAATTATTTTTATCAACCCTGCGTCGTGTTGTGATAGTAAAAAGGCACGAACACTTCTTCAGGCATATTGTGATATATCTATTACGGTGTGAATTACGATTTTTTTCTCTTCTTTTAATAAGTGTAATAATTAGCATTAATTTATCAATAAACCGATGAGATAAATATTTATTGTGACCATCTTACAAACGGAAATCACACGATATTCAATGAAATGACCCACCATGATAATGACGTCGAGTTTCACATTTAATTATGAAAAGAAAGTGTCTGCGGTCTTTTCACATCAAATTATGATAATCCAACCAAGAACTACATTCCTCGTGTTCTTATTCCATTCTTTTCGCAAATCGATTCATACAATATGCAAACCTTCCGTATGCATAAAATTAATATTGACATTATATTAATAAGCTCGGTTTTTCACACCTACTCGGGGCTTTTCCTATAACAATTAAACTACATATAATTACACACGTATTAATTATTACAGCTATTGCAGTTCCCCTTTTTAATGATACCTGGTTAAGATAATCAAGCAGCTATAGATGTCCAGAATTATCAGTTAAACTATAAGGATAACCTATAATTCAGGTATTATTAAAAAAACTATCATATATTATATCAATTAGCTTATATACTTTAAAAAATATCAAAACGCTGGGAGACGATGATGAATTTGTGACCAAAAGTTTTGTATGACAGGTTGGAGGACTGGTATTACCGCTCGTACTGTTTATCTGTCACTTATCAATATTTCTAATAACATTTCACCGTCTTTCACTTCATTTGGTAAAGTACCTCATATATTCAAGCACAAATAATATGTCACTATGTAAACAATTAACATGATCATTTCGTATGTTTTTGTAAGAAACATCTTATTGCTCTTTTTCTATTTTAGGGACTACAGTGTTGCAAGTAGCCACAGCCTACAATTTTTACATTACACCTTTTTTCACCTTATATGATAAACTGCGTCATTAAAAGTTGCTTGATATGTTCAATGATAAATAATTTGCATGATCATGTTTTTGTGGGAAAATTTTTTTTGCTCTCGGGTGTCGATTTATCGAATTTTATGGACTACAATGTTGCAGGTGGCCACAGCCCGCATATGTGTGAAGTATATGTATAATATGCGCATGTATTAGTACCGGCTATAATAACGCATGACACTTCTACCCATATAAAGTTATTGGATTATAGTTTGAACTAAATATTCGGTCGGTTTTCCTCACTATTTTTTTTATAATTCATCAGCTTGTATTGACACTTTCCAACTTTAGAAACTTCTGGTCTACGGGACGTTTTCTAAAGCTTTAATACAAAAAAAGATCAACACCTCATTCGCAAACGGTCAAATTATCATAATTAATTCACATTTGAGTGTCGTATAACGGATTGCTATGCAAAACGGAATATTTATATGACCATATATGCGCGTTTATGAAAAAAATGGAATATGGTGACATTATGCAAATTTATATTTTTATGTTATCATAGAATTGAAACTTTCTCTGTGGTCACTGTGTCGGATTTTTAGTAGTTTTTTTTGTTGATGCATTTCGCATATCTCCCATTTTGATTTCCTCTCCAATTCGCGGATCATCAAAAAACACATTCTTTCTATCCAAGATTCTAGTTATTTTTTATTGATATTTGATTTTGTTAAATGTCAAACAAAGAATTACTTAGGATTATTTGCGAGGCTAGCTGCTCACGTGGGAAGAGTATTGAATCTATTCAAGTGTGTACTAATAATTTGTCAATATTATGAAACACCATAAGTGTATATTTTTATTACAAAAATAATCTCATGTATATACATTTAACATTAAAAAACAAAGTATTTAATTAACATTTTATATGTATAAAATTTTTATTTCTAAAATAGTATCTTCAGTAAAGCCTTAATTATAATATCATATCCATGACTAATTGAGTAAATTTTTCTGCAGTAGTTAAATTAGACTTACATTGATGTGTCTATATTTTATTAAGATTTATGGTAATAAACTGAACAACTGATATTTAAAAATTCCCCTTTTTTTCATTGGCATGCGAGTGTTTTATATAAACTATTCATTTATTTTTTTTCTAAACGAGAATATTATTATGATATTTAGCAGAATCCCTAATAAGAAGGATAAATAACGATGTTATTAACACATATAAAATTTCATTATATTTATTGTAAATTCAAGAAAACTCTTATGCAAATACAAAGAAGATAATTATGCGTCCTTAGAAAGCAAGTACCATGACATGGGTTGTTAAGATGTGACTTTTATCTTTAAATTATTCTACATACTATATGCCAGAGGTCTTAAGATCACATCTTAGAAATGCTACGAAAAGTGTGCCACTCGTCAATGCATAAAAATATCCGTAAGCCACAAATCTTCAATGAGTTGGCTTTTATGGTCACCATCATGTGATGGGATGGACACACCTCTTCAATACTATGCCAAATATAGATACGATGTTTTTATTCACCGTCCACTTTATATACTCTTAAAATAAACAGAGCTCTTGTTTATCTGGATAGAATATACTAAACGACATCATTGAGTGTTCCACTTTGAAGAAACATCAACCCTATCAAGTGTGCAAGGTCAAGTATCATCATTTTCTAGGTTTATATGACATGGTGATGATATGGTCTCTGTATCATTTGTCCATCGAGTATATTTCGATATATAGTCGTGGCTATAAAATACTAACAATGTGCCAAATCCCATCTTGACCTCAACCCACTAATACGACCATAACAATATTCTCATGTACAATATATTCAAAGCATCTCGACTAAAATAATTAAATATATATATATA
>JAGTTH010000785.1:0-33798 GCA_022606485.1 Agraylea sexmaculata
ATATATATATATTTGTATACAGGATGGACTTGTAAGTGCAAATATTTTAAAGGGAGATAGTGTATCGCTAAAATATTGTTAAAATATATTATACATACATATTGTTTCAAGAAATATGTTTGCAATTACCACTATAGTTTTATTAGTCTTAGTACTTTCGACTACTAACATGTAGTCATCTTCAGAGATTAAATGATTCTTCTATATGAAATTCCACCAAGAAGTCAAAGCGATCAATCATATATATTGTAATTACACACTTCGGATGTCGTATAATAAGTAAGACTAATGTGGGCTGACAGAGTCTTATTGTTATTATCGTATTGAAACTACGAATAGGTGACCCAAACTATAAAAATAGTTAATAATTATTCAATAAAAATATTTTTTGCGATTTTCACTAATAAAAATGCAACATGCTTTTCAATTATCATTTTATGGCTTATTATAGCTTAGTCAACTTAAACCAATTATAAGATAATAAACTTAAGGTTAAAAATACTGTCGGGCGCTGTTAATTTTTTCGAAACACAATGTTAGACCGTCCGTAATATGGCTTTATTTATTAGGTTTTCGCTTACAAATAGTTTGAGCTAAAATATATTTATTATTAAATAATCAGGTGGTTTTTAAATTTTGACTGGCAGTCGTAGGTATTAAGACTGTAAAGCGTGTTTACAGTAGAGAGAAAATAATACTATGTAGTTGAAAGGGAAGATCAGAGTCAAATAAAGTATGATCCTCCTTGTTCTTCCGTAGGTAATAGAGCAAACAGACACGGAGAAAGAGACTAGCTTGATAAAAACAAGATATCGTTTAACAAGGACTGGGGATATTGCCGATTGTCAGTGTGTTGACATTGGGACTGGGGAAAAGAACAGAGATCTTGTTTCAGATCTACCCTACTATTTATTATCTCCCGACTGCATCCATGATGATAAACTGGATAACATATTGACTAAGTACTAAAAATCTCTCTTCATTTTTTTCTATTTACTTGTGTTGGCTGTATTATGGATGGATATGGATGGAATTTAGTAAAAATAGGGTGATATTTTCCCACATGCGAAAACTTTCCCAATCTGGTCGCCGTTGTCGGGATAATCAGCTGTCTATAGAGTTTTATGGAGAGAAAAAAAGTACTCCGAGCCGACAAGAAGTTTTTCTATTGATTATGGTGTTTGTATGGTAGCTGTATGCATTCAAGTTTATGTAGTGTGTACACTTTATATGCTTTCCACTTGGATTAGTTTGCCGTTTTACTTTAGCACCGTACATATAACAACAACTCTGGCTAATAGAAAAAGTTGGTTTCCAAGTTGTTTTCAGAATACACAACACCTTTGGCTGGCATTAGGCCTTTTTCTTTTAATTTTCGTTACAAACATGTAGAATTTACATGACACTCATTCTATCCGCAATACGTAATAATTAACCTCGAATTTTAACACCTATTGTATCAAGTAAAGAACAGATGGCAATTCAGTAATAACCAAGATGTAATCCCCATTCAAGACTATTTATAGATGTTTTATCTTCATATTTCTACATTGTAAAGATGTAAGAAACGGTAAAACGAGAGTGTACGTAGATAGACATTAAAGCAAAAAAAGAAAGTCCAGAAAAACTGATAAGATTTTTTTTAATCATGGCGTTTTTAATCCAGGCCTGGGGAAAAATCCCGAAAGTAGGCAAATAGGCTCGGAATATTATCGGTTCATAGTTTATATTCCTGACTGGTGAATTTATCTTCATTTTAATAGAAACCTACCAAAGAATAAAGGAAGGCTGGAATTCTATGTATAATATGTGTTGCTTGTAGGTGAAATAATGATATCAAAGCTTATCTCCTTTATATAATATACAAGGTAAATGTAATATTTATGGGCTGGGTGCCCTTTCCCCCTATAATAGTTCCCGGTTCATCTCCAGTATAATGTTGACTTTGTGGAATGTTTGTTCTGTAAGAAGTGTGTCAGGTGAAGTGGCGGCTACACCAAAAAACGTTTTGTTGAACTATACTTTTAGACTTCCTAAATACACAAGGCTCTGAGAGGCTCGCCTACATTGATATGTTTTTGTATACATTTTATACAACCGCTAAAAGCCATACACTGTACAAACAGTAGAGTTTTAGAACACTTATCACGTGTTCAATTGTAATAGTTCTCCCCAACCACCCCACAATAAGATGAATCCGATTTATTTTTATTTTTATTTACTTCCAGTATCGGACTTACTTCTAGCAGTAATGTATGGATTGGAGCATGGTGGATTGGATTTTTGCTTTCAGCCACCTTGTGTTTCTTGGTAGCATTACCTTTAATGGCTTTTCCTCCATCACTACCAGGTATAATAATATATTTTCACAATAGTATCTTTAAATGCAATATCTTTTCACATAATGCTTAACTTCTAGGCTCTGAGGATTTAAGGAAAGAAAAAGTATCAGAAGCTTATGACGGTGACTCTAGTAGAACAGAAGCATTTACCAAAATAAGAGAACTGCCTCAGGCTTTTGTCACTCTTATGAAAAATCCCACTTTTGTCTTCTTGAATTTGGCTGGAGCTACTGAAGGAATGTTGCTGTCGGGATTTGCAGCCTTTCTTCCTAAATTAATAGAAAATCAATTCAGTATTACTGCATCAATGGCTGCTATTTTAATGGGTAAGAAGGTCTACATTTAATAAATTAAGTTTTACATTTTAATTTACATAAATGTTTTTATTAAGGACTTATTACGGTCCCTGCTGGAGGAGGAGGGACCTTTGCTGGTGGATATTTAGTTAAAAAGCTCAAACTCCAATGCTCTGGAATAATTAAGCTGTGTGTTTGGTCAACGTTAGTGGCTGTGCTGTTTTCAGGATCTTTTATATTATCGTGTCCTAATCTTCCTTTTGCTGGACTAACACAATCATATGGATCCAATAAAACAGATGTCAGGTTTGTTGAGAAAAATTTAATTACATTGGCTTTTTTGCTTAGTAAAATGTTTTTGTTATATTCCAGAAATACAATTAATTTGGATGCTGCTTGTAACCAAGGATGTTCATGTACCAAAGCAAACTATGATCCAGTATGTGGAAAAGACGGAGTCATGTATTATTCTCCCTGTTACGCTGGATGTTCAGGAGAAATAAGTGTTGATGGTTCAAAAGCATATGAAACTTGCACTTGTGTATCAAGAAATATTAAGCAAAACGGCTTAATAATATCTAATAATACTTTAATTGAAGCAGATGCTTTAAAAGGTGTAAAATATGACGCCATAAACACTATGTGCTCTACAGACTGTCCATATTTGTACTTATTCTTGGTCATGGCTTTGATATCAATGTTTTTCACATTCTTATCAACAATGCCTGCTCTATCAGCTACTTTGAGGTAAACAAAATTATATAACCATTTTGATAATTTTGAACTCCTCTGTATTGAATTACTCATTTTTAGATGTGTAAGGGATGATCAGAGATCTTTTGCTCTGGGTATACAATGGATTAAGGTGCGTCTGTTGGGAACCATACCAGCCCCGATGATTTTTGGGATTTTGATAGACAATTCATGTATTCTTTGGCAACGAAACTGCGATGGAAAAGGTGCTTGTCTGGTATATAATAACACTTATATGAGCAGGCAAGTTTATTTTATATTCTTTACATAATTTAAAATATTTTGTATTTTAATAAATAAATGATTATAGGTACATGCTTGCGCTAGCAATGATTGTAAAGGCTTGTTCTCTATTATTTTTCTTCTGTGCATGGTGGTTCTACAAAGCCCCTCAAAATTCAAAAACATCACTACCAACAAACGGTATTTGCACTATTCAGGGCGAAATCAAAGAAAATCATCACTGCCAAACAAATGGAAGCTCAATGAATGATAAAACTATAACATAACATGATCCTGTTGATACATTATTGAATCTCTTATCTGTTGACGAAATTTTAATTTGAATTTATCCATTGATATAATTTAGACTTTTTTATTATTAGTTTGACACTACGTATTTATATTTTGTGACTGTCTTTTAACTTTATGACACAGAACATCTTGATATATGTATAAATAAACAAATAATTGCTGAGGTTTGAGATTGTTTCATGAAAATCAAACATACTACCCGCTCTGGTCGCACGTTATAGAAGTTTTTTTTGTTAAATAAAGGTATATATGCGGTTAAATCTCACAATTTGATGAACTATGTATATTAAGCATATGAATTTTGTTCAAAAATTTTATTGTAAATATTAATTTTGAGTGTCTTTATTTAATGCTTTGCTATGTAAAATTTTAAAAAGTGCAATGTTTAATTTGCAATATTGATGTTAGAAATAGAAAATACTTGTAATTTTTTTTGCCAAACCTCTATAGTAACACAAAGAGACTTATCACAAGAAAATGAACTTTAATCAATTCCATATCCGGAATGGATAACAGTATTCTTAAAATTTTATGTATATTCATTTGTACCTATATTTGTAATTTTGTATGTGATATTGTTCAACTTGAATGTATTTGTAAAATATTTTTTATCTTGATATAAATTATGGTATATTTCAATGAGATACTTTTATTTAGGAATATAATTATTTTTAGGCGATTTAAATTACAAAATGCATATAAATTGGGAATAATATTCATTTCACATATTAGAAAAATTTAACTCCTTGATTGTCATCAAATTCAATTATTTCACATTTCTGATTCAGTTCAAGTGCTTGAAGCGCTTTAAGAAGAATATTCATTTCTAATCCGTAAAATTCTGCAACCAAAAAATAATAAATATGAGGAAATAATGTATATACAAGTAATTTTTTACATAAATAAAGCTCACCTTCGTTTACTGAGTTATCACCTTGTACTATTTCAAATAATGTACACACTGAATTGGTCAATGCATTATCAGATGCCCACGAATATATTAAGTTACCCCATTCTTCTAATGAGTGCCAATAAATTTCCCATTTGTTCTTATTTTTATCAATAGGAGCTGCATTTCCCGTCTTGCTCATGTGCTCCAGTACAGTCAAAATTCCATCTAATGGTAATTTCCTATTTATCGAATTATTACAAAAAGGCGGATTCTCTTGAGCTTCATTTATATCAAATGTAGTAATTTTATTTTCTTTACAGTAATCCAAAACCATAGACTTCCACGTGGAAAGTTGTTTTTCTCTAGTTTCAACATGTGGTTGGATCCTAAAATATAATTAATTCCAGATTAGAATAATAAAAATAGTCAAATATATTAAATAAACATTTATTGCACATTGATAAAAAACAGTTATAACAAATAACAAAATAATTTATAACAAATACTTCTTAATAATTGATTTACACATTATTACAATTTGATGACTTATAAATATTAATTCCTTAATTTTATATAAAAAAATTTAATTATTAAAAATATATATACATATTTCATAGCAGAAAAATAAGAATTACATATTATGAATGTCATTCAGTACTCTCCATATAATTTTTTATGGCATCGGTATCTCTTTGGATATGATATAAAATCTTACTTTCCGGCTTAGGATCAAAGTCTATTACAGAAATATTGCACAAGTATTTTTTAGTTTCAAGATCAATCATAATACTGTCAGAAGACATATTATTAGCATCAGATAAATGCTTAAAAGTCAACATGATAGAACAATCCTTAGCGGAACATGCTAGCATATATTTTTGAAGTGAAGTGAAGGCAAATCCATTTTTACAAGACAGTGATTCAAATATTTGGGCTATGTAAGAAAAATCTTGAATACAATTATTATAATTAACAGTGACATCTTGTTCCATTAATTGCATGCATAATATTTTATGTAACACACACTCTTTTGGTAGTGCTTTTGAAATTAAATGATTCTTTTTATTGACTTCAGATTGATATGCATCTTTAAGTATTGTTTTATCAGAATAATATTTTTCATCATGTTTAGGATCAGAATAAAGTAATAGTTTCATGATGAGATTGAACAAATGATTGATTGGATTCTGTGAGTTGGAAAAAAAATGATTGATCATCATTTCAAATTGATCATATTCAAAATCTTGACCATATGCATATATCCCAGATAGAAACATTTTAAAATTATTTTGAGGATTTATTGACAATTGATGAAGAGCTCTAAGCATTCTATCACATTCACCAGAAAATAAATCTAATGGACAATATCCGCTGATCGAGGAAATTGATTTTTTCTTCAATTTTATATATTGATTGAGACAAAACATGCACTTATTATATTTTTGAAATTTATCTGGCATCCATCCTTGTTTGCACTTAATTTCAATACACAAAGAAGAACCTGCAGCATGCGATAAGATGTAGTTGGAGGCATAATCAATGTTGATTGTTGCATGCCGCCATTTAATATGCTTGTGTAATCTGTTCACTGGTCTTAAAGACAGAAGATCTTTATTTAATTTGTCGACATCATCATCCGACAATAAGACTATTTCAAGTCTGTTCACTAGATGTACTCCGAGAAGTGGTCTTATAATATGGTTGATGTAATTTACTTCCAATGACAGTATTCGATATTCCTCTTCACGATTATCTGTTAGGTGTTCGACGGAAGAAAGCTTTCTCAGGCGAAGTAATTTTCCCGTACCATCGATAGACAACACAATATTGGAATTACCTTCACCAAGGTATTTATATTTCACGTCGGTCAAAGAAACGGAGCTCACTTCTTCCATGGTGTTGTTGATTAAATAAAGAGGAGAGGAACTTAAAAATTAATAGGAGGGAAAATACAGGAACTCACGTGAAAAAAGGTGGAAAATTATACTGCCAAGGTTGAGCCTCAGCAGAACTCATCATTGACAGCAACTGTCAGCGATAAATTATTTCAGTGCTTACATCCTTCTGCTTCTTGCTAAAAATATTCATTATTTTTACATAAACTAACTCAACATTTGCTCAAAATATATTCATTTCACAATATTTTTTTAGATACAAAATGGATAAAATGATAGAGGTAGGAATAAAACAATAAATAAATTTATTGGATGCTGTACATGGTAACACTTTGAGTACAGATGTGTCAAATAAGTGCAAGTGATGATTACTCTGACAAGGAAATTAAAGAGAGGAGAACCTTCCACCACCGGTTGATATCATATTTTTTACTTCAATAAATCAAAATTTAAAATTTAACTATAAAAAATTAAATCGCCAGAAATTAAATACCTTATACTGACGAAGCTTGGGAGATTTTCTTGTATCCGTCAGATATTTAAGACTTAAAAAATTATATAATTTCCGTATTCCGTATGATTAAAAGGTCAAATTTGTAATTTTATATCAATCATTCGTATCATGTGTAGAAGATATATCGCCATCATATTACACAAATTATTGATTAATCAATTGTAATATCACTGTCACATTCAGTATTTTTCTATGCTCATTATATTTTATATACATATTAAATTATATCTAATGATCATTGGGTGATAAAAGTATATTGAAAGTAATGTATTATTCTGAAATGTGTTCAGGTGCAGATGGTGGTAAAAGAGTATCTGTTCGAGATCGATTATTGGCGCGTGAAGTACAGGAGGCCGAACAAAGTTTACCTGCAAGCTGCCGATTAGCATGGCCGCAGCCTAATGTACTCTGTGATTTCTACTTAACTGTGACTCCTGAAGAAGGATACTGGCAAGGGGGTCGCTTTACCTTTAGCATTCATGTCACAGAAGACTATAATATGGCCGTTAGACTATTGATACTATTAATTTATGACACTATCTTATACATTATTAATTTAAAACTTATTTTAGCCTCCCAAGGTAAAATGCCTTACCAAATTATGGCATCCTAACATTAGTGAAGATGGAGATATTTGCCTGTCTCTCTTGAGACAGAACTCTATTGACGGACTTGGTTGGGCACCCACTAGAAGGCTCAAAGATGTCATTTGGGGATTAAGTTCTCTGTTTACCGTAAGTTTTACTATATTTTATTGTGACACACACTCGCACTCAAAAATATGTATATACATTCTCCGCTCATTCTTAACTTTGTTTATTGCAATATTTTAAATTGAATCTTTCAAATTACAATATTTCAATAGAACTTGTTTTTTATAGATTAAAAAAATCTTATCATGTGAAATATGAATAGCTAAATATTAAGACGAACAATAATTTTCAGGATCTCTTAAATTTTGATGACCCTCTGAATATAGAAGCAGCTGAATTGTATCAACGGGACAAACAAGAATTTCAATCTGTAGTGAAAAAATATCTGGAACTGTATGCAAAAAGATGAGATTCTGTTAATTGCTCTTAGTTAACAAAAAAAATTAGGTATGCTTATGATGAAAATGTCAATAAAAATATTGTAAATAATGCAATTCTACAATTTAACATTATTTATTTTTTATAATCAAATTTATTAAACTAATACATTTTTGGTATTGGAGTCGATTTGTGGTGGGCAATGTCTTAAAACATTTCGATATTTCTAATCTGACTCAAGCGTTCGAATTGAATTAATTACACAAGAATAAATAAATAAATACGTATGTACATTTGAAATTAAATAATTATAAAAGAAGAAAATCATCTCATAAAAATTTTTTTTTTCATTTTGTCATTTTCAAATAAAATTTCATTATTATATAAAATGTAGTGTTTTTACTTTAAAAAAAAAACATAAATTAACCAACAGTGGTGATTAACTCCTCCTGTATACTGTTTGACCTAGTCAACATTCTTGGTGCAATCTCTCCAAACGCTTGTGGCAATGAATCAGCTTTGCTGGCTTCTTGTGCCTTTTTATTGTGGTATTCGTCCGAAAATTCCTGAAAATGATAATAATATATGTATAAGTCAAATATTTTTGATATCAGTATAAACTAATGATCTATTTTATTTACAACTTCTACAAGTTTTACTTCATAGAAATAAAGCAAAATTTATTATACTGTTAAATTGCTTAAGCACACAAAAAATAAAACACGCAAAACCTTAAGTCTGTTGCCCAAGAAGACGGCTCGTTCTCTCTTCTTTATCATAAAATCACTAGCCATAAGCCACCTATGGTCGTGGCATTCTTCTGCGAGAGGTCTCTTCGATGGTGTCCGTTTAAAGACAAACATCAGGAAGCGTGTGGCTTCCTGAGTTAGTTCTTTGTATAAATGTTCGAATCTGTATCTTACAAAAGTAATGTTTTGTTTAGTTTCAGTATCATCTAATCCTCTGAAAGGTGATACACCGGAGAGCATGATGTAAGTTAAGACGCCGACTGACCAAATATCAGTTTGGGGATGTGCTGGCTCATCATTTACAATTTCTGGTGCTGTAAAAATAATTGCCATTTAATATTAATATTTCGTTATACATATTGTTTATTTATTGTGATGTTCAACTTACCTGTAAAGTCTAAACATCCACCTTTAGGGACTACAGTTCCAAGTTTATTAACTTTGTAGGCTGATCCAAAATCTACCAATTTGACTTGTATCGATCGGACAGATGCCATGACGATATTATCTGGTTGAAGATCCAAATGACAGAATCCTCTCCAGTGTAGATATTGAAGAGCATCTAATATTTGAATGACTATTGTTGATACCATTTGTTCTGTGTATTCATGTCGACTTGACAAATATGTTAGAATATCAGCACCCTGAAGCTTTTCCATAATAAATACAGCGACTGATGAAGTGGGTGCTTTAAATGCTGCTAACAAGTTTCCTATCCTTTCATGTCTTAATCGTCTGATGCATTCAAATTCTCTATTGACTTGAACCTCTGTTTCTGGACGATATTCTAATAATTTTGCAATAACAACTGCATCATTTGATTTGTCTACTCCCTTTACGACCACTGAAAATTTGCCCCTGGCGAGTTCTGAAATGAAACTGTATTTCTCCGTCAAATTACTTTCGGTGCTCCATTCTATGGGCGTTTCTTCATTTGAATAATCTAATTTGGGCTTGCATTCATCCAAAACAATTTCTTGTCCTGATTCCGTAATTTGTTGTAGGTGTTTCATCGCTTTAGTAATGACAATCTTGGGTGATCCTTCCTCCTTTGTTTTAATCAATTTTGTTGGGATACCCTTTTCACTCCACCCAATTTTGTTTCTTGCAGCTAATCTGAATTGATGACTTACATTGGGTCTCAAATCTCTTACTACGAAAAATTCATGATCAATGTTGCTGGCTAAATCAATCCAGTCTACATTGTCTGCTTCTTTGTATTGTAAATTATAACAAAGTACAGCTGAATTTCCATCATCTTTGGGTTGTTTCCAACGAAGGAAAACTTCTGTATCTGATGTTTCTACCGCAGTTGGGCTGTCTGGAGCATCTGGAACTGAAGCTTGAACAACACGAGCTCTCGCTACTGTCTGACCAATCTTGTTACGAGCTACGACTTTGTAGATACCGACATCATGATGCAATGCAGGATTGAATTTTAATATTGATCTACCATCTTCATCAGATACAATTTTGACTCTGTTTCCTTCAGCAATCACCATATCGTTTTTAAACCATTGCACATTAGGCATGGGTTCACCAACTGCAAAACATACGAGCTCTGCTGGTTGGTCATCTACAATCGGTAGAAGTTGAGGTTTTTCACGGAAGAAAGGCAGCTGGCCTTCTTTTTTAGATTCAATGATAGCTTCTGCTTCAGCATAACTATCTAATCTAGTTCCAAGTTCATGACGTAATCTTCTCAGAGTGTAAGTATCAGCCGAACCATATTTGTTGATCCTTTCTTTACGCTCATCGTCTATTTCTTCATCCATGACATCGGTAAAACGTCGACGCTCTCTGATGATAGGAGTCTAAAAAAATCCATTTGTTAGTTGTTTTCTATAAACGGTAATTTTTAATTTAAAAAAATCATTTACCCTCCAATCATAGCTATCTGAAACAGAAATACTAAATCCAGGGCTCCGACTGGTGGCTACTTTCATATATTCACGAAGCCTAACTGGGAAATCAACATCCCGAAGTTGCAATAAATAGGTATCAGGACCATTTTGATAGCTAATGAAAAAAATATGTTTGTAATTCATTATGATAATAGTATAATATAAGATAAAATATTAAAACATACTGGCTTTCAGATTTTATCATGCCTAGTTCATAGTCAGGATGTTCGAATTCAGGCATATGATTGTCATAAGTATTTGGTATGCGCGGTGATCGTGATGGTCGGTCTGGAGATCCTTCTGGAGTATAGACATGTCCTGGAGGATAAACCATTCTAGATGGATGTTCAAATGCTCCACTCAAAGGACGCCTTCTGTACCAAGTTCTGCATGATGAATTACTCATCCAATCTCTAAATTATGTGATAGAAATTAAGTTATTTCATACATGAATTTTTATATTATACCTCATACCTGTAGGAGTTGTAATAATTTCGCAATCTGTCTGTTGTAATTTGGTAAGCATCAGAATGTATCTTGTCAGCAAACAACAACCATGGATGTTTCAATGCTGACTTAACATCCATACGACCTTCTGCTTGATACACGAGAAGTTTTGTAATGAAATCTTTGCCTTCTGAACTTATTCTGCTCCACCATTCTGTCTCGCGGAATTCCCATTTTCCTTCGCGAATATTTGTTAATGTCTCTCTATCATTGGCACCTTTGAACGGAGAGTGACCGCTGAGAAGAATATAAGTAATAATACCAATACTCCACATATCAGTGTTCAATCCCACTCCTTCTCCATTGGCGATTTCAGGAGACACAAATTCAGGCATTCCATAGTCGAGGTTCGCAAGTTTACCATACGCAATCCTACGTGACAAACCAAAGTCGCAGATCTTAAGATCATCACCTCCAGGATGGGAAATTAACAAATCTCCAATCTAAAAATGCATTTTTAATAATATAACAGTCAAATGGTATATCCTTATAATAAACTTACAGTTAGTCCCATATGACCAATATTCAAATCGTGCATATGCTCAAGTCCCCATAATATTTGTCTGATGTAGCTAGCAATATCTGCTTCTGTGAAGTGTGTTTGTTTCAGAAGATTGTCCTTTACAAGTTCTCCACCTGAAGCTAACTCAGTAATGAGCCTCAAAGAATTGTTAGTTTCATATGCGTCATGCAGCCTAATGAGTTTCTTATGATTTAAAGAGTTCATTATTTCCATTTCGTTCCACATAAATGGTCTTAAATCAGTGCCTCCGTGCATTATTTTAGCTGCATAGTTTCGACCTAAAGTAAATACATGAAATAATTAATATTACAAACAAATCACCAATGTTTCCAATAATTAAATACCTGATAGTCTTTCAACTGCATGATAAGTAACTCCTTGAGTGCCTCTACCCAATTCATCGCCGATATCATAAAAGTCATCGAAAGGTTTTGTCTTTGGTTTGATTGCAGGTGCTTTCGTGTAAGTTCTGTATGAGAATTCTTGTTCATTTTCTTCAATATGGATCATAGCTGATGAACTTACAGCCCCAGCTACATTACGAGCACTCAATGAATAAAGTCCTTCGTCTTTCAGAATGGCATCATTGATGATTAAAATACTAAGATCAGGCTCGATAAATTGAATCTGAAATATATTTTCCGATAATTTCCCCCTTTTTATTAAAATTATACAAAAAGTTACCTTTATTCTACTGCTTTGAGCTAAAGGTTGCCAGTCTTTGTACCATTTAAGTTCTGGATACGGGACTCCAGCTACTCTGGCTTCTATCCTACCAGATTTTCGTACCATAATAAACGTTTCTTCGGGACGTTGAATAAATACGGGATATTCGGCAATTTTTAATTGTACTCTCTGTCTGGCTTCTCCATGTTCATTTGTTGCCACAGCTTCATATGTACCAGCGTCTCTCTCAAGCATCCTAAATACGGAATAGTAAATATTTAGTATTTTAGATAGACAGAATAAAAATATTTTCACATACTTATTGATAAATAATGTTGCTTGGCCATTCCTTGTATAACTCCAATCGTATCTTCCACCTGATTCAATGAGTTCATCATTGAAATAGTATGTCATTTTAGGTTTGGGATAACCATACACAAACCAGAATAGATTGCTGTTGTGGTTTTTGACACCGTATTGTGTGTCATGTTCTTGTCTCAAAAACCTTGGTGCTTGAGCATATCCATCGTGGGGTGGTCTTTCAATATCAAAATCTTTGGGGAAATATGGAGATGTTTCTGGCCTGAAGTCGATTGATGGATCCAGGTATGGAATGAATTTGGGTGGATCAGGTTCCAATTTAGCCCTAAATGTAATCGCATATGGGGATGGATCACTAATTCCGTATTTATTTTCAACCCTTATCCTGAATTTGTAATCCCTGAATGGTTCTAAATTGTGAATATCACAAACGCAAGATCTAATGCCAGTTCTGGCCGTAAACCAGTCTCCATCTGGTTGTTCGCACATTTCCACCTAAAAATACCGTGAAAGATATAATAAAACACAATTTATTTTTCTAGAAAAAAATAATGGTAATTACTTGATATGTCACTGGGAATCTCGGTCCATGTGGGATTGAAGGCTTCCATGAAAGAGTTAATTTACGATCCATCATTCGGGAAATAATTGGTTTGTCAGCTAATGGCATTGGTACGCCACTCTTCTTCATCTTATCAAACTCACTGTATTGATCGGATATTGGTCGTTTTGTCTTTGGCTCTAATGCTATTTAAAATACAATATAAACAATTAATAAATATGTAATAAACTTATATAGCGGTGCCACAAGCAGCCAATTTTCAAAAAGAGCGCCAATCATTAAGTTTGAATGATAATTTGAAATAATGAATGAAATTATGAATGATTTGAAACAAAACAATGATGACATACAATCGTAGCTGAGTTCTGCATGACAAATATCTTCTCCATAAGGATTGGATATTTTGCAAGAATATTTTCCAACATCCGCAGGGTCAATACCCATAATTGAAAGTCTCAATAGTCCAGATCCTTCACAATCCATCCTTATACGTTCGGTTGGGAATAGTTTATCATCATTTCTGTACCATTCAACCTGTAAACAGCCATTTTGTGAAAAATATTTGAAACTTAATGTAATAATAATAACAACCAATAAACTTTTTTACTACAAAGGTTATTTAATGTAAAAAAATTACCTCAGGCTCTGGGCATCCACTGGCACAAGCTGTAAACTTGGCTGTCATACCTTTGTAAACTTCAGTATCACCAATTTTTTTCAAGAAATATGGTGCTTCCATTTTTTGTTTCTTTTCACTGTAAAAAATAATAACATAATAATTGTTTAATTAATTAGATAAAGGTAAACTAACATCTTGTCAACGACATCTAAAGTCGCTTCAAGTGTTGCCTCTCCTTCTTTATTTCTAGCAATACATTTAATTCGACCACTATCATCAACTGTGCAATCTCTAATGTAAAGACAGCATGCATCTCCATCTCTTTTGATGTGATATTTTTCAGATTCTCTCAAAGGTTTATCGTTAAAGAACCACAATATTTCTGGCATGGGAACTCCCAAAACTCGAGCTGGGAATTTGGCATCGAATGTTGGTAGCTGAATCATTTAAAATACAAATTAATTAACTTGATTAATTGAATTCGATATTGACAATTTACCTGTTGAAGATCTGTGAATTTCTGGGTGAATATGGGTGATTGGAAAACCTTTCTAATATTTGCTTTTGCTGATGACGAGTCCTCGCCCAATGGGCTGACCAATTTACAGGAATATTCACCGGTATCAGTTAGATCAGCAGGATTGATTTCTAAACCAACCTAATAAACAAGATAATTTAGTTTTAGAATTTTTTTAAAGTAATATGGGCGTTTTTTTTACCTTTTTACCATCACATGTCATCATTATACGTTCAGATGGTTGAATGGGTATTCCATTTTTACTCCATGTAACATTTGGTATTGGATTTCCTGCAAACGGTGCGCTCATAGTAAGAGGAGTTCCTTCTTCGGTAGAAACATCTCTAAGGGCATGTAAGAAATGGGGTCTTTCATCTGGGAGACTTGTATCGCCTTTAGCTAATTTTGAAACACAAAAAAATAAAGAAAAAAATATAGCTAAATGTGCTTAATTTATAAATGATTACCTGCGACTTCAAGACTTCCTTTGGATGATGCTTCTCCTTTATCATTAGTAGCATGGATGGCATATTCACCAGCATCACCTGGAAGTGCTTTGTCAATGACAAGGCAACATGTGCCGTCTGGCAAATTGGTTGTTTTAATATGTTCACCATCAGGAATGACTTCTTTTCCATTATGGGTCCATTTAATAGTCGGTGCTGGATGACCAACACACTGCACTTCCAATTTTACCGGGAAACCTTCAACTACTTTAATCGGTTTAAGTTCACTGAAGAATACAGGTTTCTTTTCCCGCTGAGAAACTTCCACGGGGGCATCTCCACTGATATCTCCCAAACGATTAGAAACAGTCAATGTGTATTTACCAGCATCTTCGGGTTTTACATTGTCTATTGTCAAGCCGATAAATCCACCTGGTTGATTCACAAAATTAACAGCCTGACTTGGTCTGATTGGTAAACCTATTCAAATTAAAATTTTAATCAATTGCGTTATGAAATAAGTTAAAACAGGTAATGATTGTTTACCATCTTTGAACCATTTTATTTCTGGAGCAGGGAATGCTGTTATTTGAGCTTCTAATTTTAGAGGTTGACCGATTGTGGCCTTTGTCGGCTCGAGTCCTTGAATGAAGGTTGGCTTACGAGGAGCAGCTGCAAAAATATATATTTTAATAGTATGAAATTTAATTTTAACAATATTTAATACTAACGATTGATAGCAACAGCACATAAAGATGCTGTTTGACCATTTGGATTTGTAGCTACTAGTTTGTAAGCCCCACAATCTGATGGTTTGCATTCGTTTATTATCAATTTCACTGTTCCATCAGGTAAAGCAGTCACCTGAGTACGATCATCCCCTTTAACCTCTTCACCGTCCTTATACCTATTTCATCAAATTTATATATTAGAACATTTTCAAAGCATATTATTGTTATATTCTCACCATTGCGCAGTTGGAATTGGACTACCATCTAATTTGGCTTTAAGTTCCAGTGGTTCTCCTTCATCAACATCTGCAGAACGTTCAAGTTTATGAGCAAAGCCTGGTGGAATTTGGGCTAGTTTAATTTGAGCCGATGTTTCAGCTTCTCCAGCAACATTAGCTGACTTTACTGTGTACTGTTGGTATAAAATTAATTATTTTAGTTCAGTTTAGTTATATACATATTTATAGTTATTCACACTGACCTTTCCAGAGTCACTATCATTAAAATGACTAATATTGAGTTCACTCTCGACCTGGCCTTCAAATGTGGTATTGATTTTGTGTCTATCATCATCCTTAATTTCTTTTCCATCCTTAAACCATTTCATACCAGGTCGAGGCACGCCAGTTGATCGGACTTTCAAAGATGTATTATCGTAGTCTTTAACCTTTTCATCTTCAAGATTTTTAGTGAACAATGGTTTCTCACCTAAATTCAAATGCAAAATTTGTATATATATTTTTAATATAGGATTTAAATAAAATTAAGTTCTCACTGTGTATATTCAATTTGGCTTGTTGACTTGAAGTGCCTTGACTGTTTGTAGCTGTTACTGTATATGCACCTTCGTCATCCATTTTAAGAGATGTGAATACAAGTTTGTAAGTTTCATTGGGAATGTCCTCAATCATTTTATATGCATCACTAGGTTGTATAACCAGACCATCTTTACTCCTTTAAATAAATAAACAAACAAATAATATGAAGTTTTACGACTCTAATCAAATTATTGATAATACCATGAGACTTCTGCGATTGGGTTTGCGTGAATGACTGTTATGAATTCAGTTTCTTCGAGGGGAACTGCTGACACATCAGCAAGACCTTCAATTTCAGGTCGAAGGAGAATATCAAGCCTGGCACTGCATTCACCTTCACCATATTCGTTTTTGGCCTTGATTGTATATTCCCCGGTATCAGAATGTCTCCCTGAAATAAATAGTATGCAAGTATATTGTTTGTAAATCTCATTGGATTGGGTAATAATAATTTACCTGTTGGAATATTCAATGTAAAACTGCATTCTTTCAAATTATTATCAATCTCTTTAGAGTCCACTGAAAAGGAGACTGTTGCATCTTCGACAATTTCTACTCCTTTGTGGAACCAAGCTACTTCTGGTACAGGATCTGCTGTGCAAACTGCAGTCATGGTGACTGGTTCTTTTTGGGGCACTTTCTGTGATTCCAACGGTTGAATAAATTTAGGCTTGCGGAACTCATTCACGGCTAATGAGAAATCAAATGAATTTAAAACTATTGATATGATAACATAGAATGCATTGAAATGATACTAACAAGTGACGGAAAGTGTTGCCTTCCTAGCGATTTTCCCCAATTTGTTACTTATCTCACACTGATAAACTCCAGCGTCGGTCATTTCACTCTGTATAATATGTAATTTGTAACAATCTCTATCTTCTGATATGTCAACTCTCTGGCTTGACTTAAGAGGTTCTCCGTTCAATGTCCATTTGGCTGCGGGTTTTGGTGAACCCCTAGCAAATATTTTGTACTCCTTCTCCAAAGTCTCGTAGACATCGCCGTCGTCCATTTCGGCACCGGTGATTTCAGGAATTGCTATGGATCAAATTTATCCCTCGTTTTGTAAACAAATGATCCATAAATACATCGAATACAGTAGACATTGTAATACACATTTTCTCCGTTTCCTTTACCTTCTGTTGACCTTTTAATTCCATTACTTGCAGCTTTTCGTCTGACTGACGGGCGGTTAGTATGTTACTTGCATACTCAATATTCAAACGTGGAGAATGGACATCTCAATTAGCATAGTTTAAGGGTTAGGATATCAAATTAAGCTGTCTTGTGGACGATCGTTTGACTATTTTCATAATATGTTAGTGAAGTTATTGTCACGACAGGATATCTTTTTAGTCATAATTACCTTTGTCTGCGCGTTCACCTTCTTTGTTTAAAATATCGTTTAATGTGTTTCTCTGTATTCTAATTCTTCTAAATAAGTCCTCCATCTCTTCATCTTCATTCAGTGAGCTGAGTCGTCCTCTCAAAGGTTTCGATTCAATTTCGGTGTCCAAAATTTTACTAGGGACAGATTTAGTTTCAACATTACGGGATTTGGGAATTGAGGTCTCACTAATTTCATATTCGCTGGTCAGGATTGTTTCTTTAGGAGTCGGTTTCTGAACGTATGAAGGAGTTTGATATTTTTTGAATAGAAATTCGTCGCTTAAATCTTTTTCAATGACTTTACGCAGCTTTTCAGATATAATCCGCTCTTCGATTTTTCCATCTTCTGAAATGCTCTCTTCGTGAAAAGATGCCTGTCTGACAAAGTTTTCCCGCGAAAAAACATGGTTTTTCTCATTTGACATGTCAGAAAAGTATTTATCTACTTCAGATAACGAATTATCTCTGGACATATTACCAGCACATATTGTAGCGTCGTCTTCGGATAGAGAATATATAGAAATACATCTGCTGTCCATGCATCTGTTTCTATTGTAATTACTGTATTCTGCTTCAGATTCCGAAGGTTCTTCTACTACTCCGTAATTATCACCTCTCTTGAAGAAGTCAGTGAAGAAGAAGCCACCGGAGTCATCTTTGCTCAACCGATGTGATGCGATTTCTTCGACTTCTAAAGATGTCTTATGTGGTCTATTCGGTGCTATTATTTTTCTCCTACCGCACTCACTATCGGAATCATCTTCATACAATGAAGAAGTGGAAGACATTTTGTGCAAGATGTGGGTTTCTGATGGACCTGGTTTGTTTTAAAGCGTGTTAGTGTTGGTTGTTGATATTTTTTTTTTGAAATACTGTATCTTGATTGTGATTGAATGAAATAAAAACACATACATATAAGTAAATATAGATAAAAATTAACTTTTGAAATGTACAAAGTGAATGTGAGTAAGCAAAGTTTATTTTGTGTTTAAAGCATATACCTAAATGAAGTGTGTTACTGACCTGTAACGATGGCCTCGTGTGTTCTTGTACTTTTTGTAACCGATACAATTATAGAATCTCCTTCTCCCCTTTTAAACCTGGTAATTGTTTCGACTGTGTGATGGCCTGAATAAAATTATGGCTATTTCACGAATTACACGAAATGAAAATGTTAATTGAACGTTTGAAAATATCTTTAGGTTAGTCATGTGTAAATCTAATCATGGTACATTGTCGATACATCAAATTCATAATTTATAGCTTATGAACCGAAGCTGAAATAGTAGCGGATGACTGAAATAAATTCGATTGTTTATACCTTCGCTTTCTCCCTTTTGCTTACTGGGAGCATTTTCAACCGCTTCTGCTTTCTTAGCTTTTTCTTCGATCACTGTTTCATTAACAATTTCTTCTTTTCCCAGCTTCGACTCAGTGCCTTTATCCTTTTTCGCATCTTGTTTAACTTCAGTTTCTTCAATATTTTTCGCTTCGTCGATCGTTATTTCTTCGATTGTTTCTGGTTTGGTTGTCGATTTTTTTGCTTGTTGTTTATCTTTATTGTCTTGCTCTTCGACTTTTTTCGGTTGACTCTTTTCTTCCAAGACATTCTCTTCAGTTTCGTGCTTTTCGAATCTCTTTGTTATTTCCTGAGCTGTTAGGAAACATTCAAGGTAATGTTATTAAAATCGCAAACTACGGCACATTTTAGAATTAGAAAAAAAAACACATTCATTCATTGTCAGTTTCCTCACATATAAATTCTAAACCAATAAATAAACGACGAATAACGACAATAATTTGAGGTGTTAAAATTAGATTTGGTGGAAACGGGGGATATTATGCATTTCTCTAACAAGAGTTGTTGATTGCTATATTAATTCTATATTAACTAATCAAGATGCAAAACCATTTTCGTATGGTTTTACCTTAATCAAAACCATTCCAAAACACGTGACTTTCATCATTGCGTTCGGTTGCAATACTTACTGACGTATATAATGAAACTGTCCTCGGCTTAAATTCAAATGGCACATACACAATTTAAAATATCAAGATAATCAATGCCAATGAACAATGCAAGACAAATAAAAAAAAATATGGGACATATAAGTGAGTGTTGATATGAAATAAAATATGGCGTTTACACGAGATATTGGGAATGATTGGCGCAAAGTATTGTATTCGTTCTTTAAGAAAATTTTGGCTGTAAAAAAATTTAAAGGCATATTTATATGATTAATTATTTATCATGGAGTTTTTCACTTATTTAAATTGTATTTTAAGATTTTTTTATTTTTTTTTTGTAAATAAAAATGTTTAAACTTACTATGCACAATAACAGTGCTGATAGAAGAAACACTGCCTATTTCATTCTCAGCTCGGACTTCATACTCTCCGCCGTCAACTTCTTTAACCAGGTTCAGTGTAAGACTGTAGTTTTCAAGTCTTTGGGAGTTTCTTTCGATTTTGATTCTAGCATCGGCTGTAACTTCACTTCCATCTTTGTACCATCTGATTTTAGGATCTGGACATCCTTCAATGTCTACTTCCAACAATAATGTGGCACCTTCGTCCACGGTTACATCAACAAGCTTCTTCGTTATCTTAGGCTTACCTAAAATTTATTACGAATTAATTATATACCCGTATATAAAAATCATTCAATTCGTAAATTACTGAAGATGGTGAATGTCGACGAGGTTTCATCTGAGCCCAGGTCATTTGATACTTTGCAGGAGTATTTTCCAGACATTTCAGTAGAGACTTCTTTCAATACGAGTTTATATTTATTACCTTCTTCAATACGAGTATACTCGGTTCGTTTTTCAGTTATTTCTGCATCTCCAATATACCTTAAAAATCACATTGAATTAAATAATCTATACACCAGTTTTACATTAAAGCTTTGTCCAGACTCGTGATTATTTGATAGCTTTTTACTGTGAAATTCAGATATTAATATACATACATATCTACGTTAAAAAGCTATTTGATGTGCACTAAAGGGAATTTTATAGAAGAGATAAATAATAAAGCCTTTTTATCGTAGATAATAATATCTACATATAAAAATCATATATAAATTTTAACGAAAAACGTATATTATATTTGCATTTAAATGACTTTTTATATACGTTATTTCCAAATCTCGGGCAAGAGAATGAAAAAACAGGTTTCAATTGCTCACTATTGTAGAGCACTGTGCGGCTTACATTTATATTATATTGATTTATTATTCGGTAAAATGTATTATTCTACTTGAATTTTCGGACGAAACAGCAATTTTTTATACAAAATAAAATTACTATTTTTGAAATATGCTTTATAGTTTATCCAATGAATATAATAAGTATGATAACTATAGATGTATATCATATAATGTTTTGTGTAAATATCAAAGATTTAAAATAAAATAATACAATAATAAAGCAATATTATAATGGAAATAGTTGCAGAGCTCGAATATGGCAAAGCAGTTCATTACACGCACTTGGACTAGGTCTGGTTATTTCACACACACACACACACACACACATATATATATATATATATATATATATATATATATATATATATATATATATATATATATATATATATATATATATATATATATATATATATATATTATATATATATTATAAATAAATACCATTTAATCGATGGTTTGGGGAAGGCATCCACACTAACGACGAGTTCTACATTGAGCTGACCCTCCTTCGCTTGCATGTCAGTGAGTTTCTGATTAAATACTGGGGCGCATCTTACATTGAGTCTTGAACTATCCTTAGTTGTTCCATGGGAGTTGGAAACTTCGCAACTGTAATTTGCAGCATCAGACCTCTTGGCTCCGATAATTTCCAAAGAATATGTGGACCCATCTGATGTGATTTTGATATTGGTTCCGTCAGCTGTGATTTCGTTACCGTCTTTAAACCTGTTTAATTATTCATTCGTTATTAAAAATATAATTTTGGCAATATATCAAGGACTTACCATTTAACAGTCGGTGGAGGATCGGCCTCAACTTTGATCTGGAAGACAACTGACTCCCCTTCACTGCATTCTTTAGTTTCGCCCAATTTCTTCAAAAGCTTCGGCGATGATGTGACGCGGAATTGCCAGAATTCCGAACATTGAGATATTTCATTTTTAGCCACTACTGAATATGACCCAGTATCATTTAAAGTGGTGCTGTTCCAAGATAGGCTATAAACTTCTTCGCTCTCTTTGGTTATTTTTATATGTTCTGAGCTGGTTATCTGTACACCATCCTTAAAGAACGTAACGTCGGGAGTGGGAACACCTTCAACTTCTACAGTGATCTTGTGTGACTCTCCAATCATGCAGGATTGATCTTCAATCTTCTTTTTAATCTTAGGCGGAGCTTTTACAATCAGCTTCAACTCAGATTGATCTTCTCCAAGTTCATTCTTAGCGATGACCATATATGTGCCAGCATCTTGAGGGGTTACATTCTTAATCACAAGAGACATGCTTTCCTCATCTTCATACAAAAATCTGAAGAAAAAATGTGTCATTGAAGGGGAAACATCGAGAAAAAATAATTGAAACTTACTTGTATTTGCCACTTGGTTCGACCACTTTTCCATCATGTTTCCACAACACTTCTGGTTTTGGAAAACCTTTGCATTGAAGCTCAAGCATGGCGGATGCACCCACGTTAACTTGACTCTCCTTGTGCTCAATAATGAGAGAAGGTCTCTCTGGATCTCTCAAAAGTTGATTGATGGATCCTAGATTTTTATATTATCAGTATTCATCGGGTGTAACTGTACATATTTAAATGAGATTGCAAACCTTGAACTGTCAATTCTGCAGAACATGAGATGTTTCCAGTGGTGGTTTGAGCAACACAGGTATACAACCCAGCATCTTCAGGTCTAACATGTTGGAACACCAAGGCCAAAGAGTCTTCGTCGTCTCCGAGCAAGACTTTGAAACGTTCTTCTGGATCGAAAGGTTTTCCGTCTCGTTTCCATGCGAATGATGGTTTCTCCCCAGGTGCAAGTACACCTTCGGACAAGTCTCCGAAAATGTTCATGTCATCTACACAAATAATTAATTGAGAATTTAGAGATATCTGATATTCCATTTTAATAAATATATATAAATAGATACATCCAGCTGGCACAGATCAACGCGATGGGTCTATTACCAATAAGAAACTATATCTATATCATATAACGGACTAAATATATAAATATACTAAAATAATAAACACTTTTAAAACCTGTAACTGTGACAGTTGCTTCACATGTTTCATCTCCATAAATGTTAGATGTAGTACATGAGTATTTTCCACTGTCTTTTTGCTGAACAGATACAATCACTAATTCATAAAATCCCTTATCAGCATGTTCACGAACAATTTGAATACGTTCGTCGTTTTCCAGTATCTTGACCCCATCTTTGTAGCTGAGAAAAATATTGTGTAATAAAATATAAATTGTGTGAAATGAATTTAATTTAATACATACAAAGATACGATGGGTTCGGGATCTCCCTTGACTTTGATCATAAACCTGAGATAAGTATTCTCTAAAATTTCAGTATCTTTCAGACGCACGACGAAGTAAGCTCCGTTCAATGCCGCTTTAGCTCTACGCTCCTCTGGTGTTACTTTTATAAAAAATAAATAAAGCAAATTGTAATAATATCCCCAACTTACTTCGTACTACTTACATTCTTGCACCACTAATTGGGCAGTGCAATGGGAATTTCCTTTCTTATTTTCAGCTCTTGCAGTATATACTCCAGCATCAGCCTCGTGGCAATGCATCAGCTCTAATTTAAAGTTTCCATTCTGCTCATTACCGCTGATGATGACTCTATCGGCTAATTTATCATCCAAGGGCCTGTTGTCTTTCAGCCAAGTTAAAGAAGTATCCACGGTTGATTGTAAAGAGCATTCGAAAGTGGCTTTGTCTCCGGCTAATTAGTAAGAATTTTGTATTAATTGTATGCCAATAAAACACTGATTTATAAGCTTATGTCAGACATGGTCCAAGAGGGTGAAAAAACAAGTTTTAAATTACTCACAATTGAGCACTGCGCGGCTAACATTTTTATTATATTGCTTTATCATGTGATAAAATATATAATTCTATTTTAATTTTCGGTTATATAATAATTGATGTATGCTAAATATGAGAAATGTACAATAATCAAATAATAAAGCAATATTATAAAAGTAATCGTAGAAAAACTCAAATACGTCAAAGCACTTCACTGTACCCACTTGGACTAGGTCTAGTTATTGTATTATTAACAATAAAGTCTTCAAATAAAACAATTCAATCTTAATATGTTAGGTCATCGAATATTTTGTGTAATTTACCTGAATTAACACATTATTAATATAAAAAGCACCACATTCGTAATACGTGGTACTTTTAATGAACTATGCACAGAAAGCAATTTACAAAGCGTTGCCATGACACAAGAAATGATGAAACAGTTGATGAAAAAATGATTCATAACAAGAATGTGCGAATCAACCCAGTACACAAAATAAGTGAAGCGAAGTACAAAAACTAAAGAAAGGACCTTTTGGAGATTTTATGGTTTTTGAATAATTCAATTGATTGGATGTCAGGAGAGGTGGACCAATGCGTATGATACTTACGTTCCACATTGCAACCTTCTAGAGCCTTAACAAAGACTGGCCTTCCACCAGCCCCTGAAGTCAGGGCTGTCCTTACAGTGGTATTTTCCACACTAGTGGCAACAGAGGAAGTCCCGTTGGTAAGGGCTTGTCTCTGGGTGAGGCTTGATGATATAGAGCCGGCCACTTGAGAACTAAAACTGGTGGCACTGGATTCATACTGGCTCGAACTGACCGATGATGATACTTGACTGCTCGATATCGATGAGTATTCTAGATGGAGAAGTAAATGAGCAAAACACGTACGAGTTAATGGTAGTGAAGGACATTGCTTGACAGTACTACAATTATGTTAATACTAATCAATGAGTGCTACTACAGAACTGCTTGATTAATGATGGTGTATTGTTTGTGTGTGTTTTTTTGAAAACAAAGCTAATCCTTTATCAGCAGACCTACGATATTAAACAAGGACAGACAGCGAATAAATGGACTTTTAACAATAGATACTACGATTCACGAGTGTAATGAAAGCATAGAATAGCTCGCAGTATACAGTTTGATACATTCCACAAAGCCATTTTACTAAAATATTTATTTAAGTATCGTGTTAAAAAAATATAAATATTTTGTATAGATGTAAACAGTAGCTACTGATTTATATAAAATACCTAAAGATGATATGTGATGTTGTGTAGAGTCGGTGTTAAATGTAACAAGACAATTCAAGTCACCTTCCACCTTCCTCGAGGCTGTACTGGAATATCTTCTTGACATGTCGACTTCTTGTGATTCGACTGTGGTCACTTCACTACTTTGAGCGCTTACTATTAGACTTTCTGAGGCTTCAATTGAGGAAATCTCTTGAGTAGTTCGTTCGATGTGAACATCAGCACGATCGCTTATCTGGATGGAAGATTCTGTCTGTTCGGCAAGCTCTGCTGGTTTAGCGGCTTCGGTTACTTGAGGAGTTTCTTCTGTTTTTTTAGGCTCTGATATCGACACTCCAATCGGTTCAGGCTTTGAAGTGTCTGAAGGTTCTGGTGATGTGGCTTTTGGTGTGATCGATGCTTGAGGATCTATGCAGAGATCGTCAGCAGCGTGTTCAGCCAAAGCAACTGGTACAGTGAGTAATAATTAAAAATATGAAATAAATAATATTCATTATATCACCTACCAACGTCACTAGAATACTGCCTTATTTCCCTGAGCCAGGCAGGTTTTACCAACTCTTTATGAGCTGTGAGTGTTATAGGATAAGGTGCTCCTGATGGGGAGTGCAATTCAAACTTGAAGAGATCGGCTACGTGATCTTTGACTTCTACTTCAGGAAGCTGTAAACAAAACCACACTTTGAATATAAATATATTCCACTTTTAAATAGAACATATTACCTTGATGATATTTTTTAAAATGAAGACAGATCGGTCGTCGGATATGCGACGGACCTTACAGATGAGGATGCGAGCCTTGAAGAGGAATAAATATCTCTCTTTGGACTTCCCTCCTGAATCTGTGACCGTAAACCAATCGTGAGTCAGAAGACGACCAAGCTTGAAGATATTTCCGTTGTACCCTTCGATGCTAGATATGAATTTATTATCTGTTGCCCTGTGGGGCACTCCTAGCATAAGCTCGAGGGCCTTTTGGAGATCAGTGCAGTCTTCTCCTAATCGATTCGAATACTTTACCAGCTCCTGAGAACACAAAAATAATTTCACTTTGAAGTCGTAGTTGTAGTTTCGAAAATAAATTTATTGTCTTTGCGTGAAGAATGGATTATATAATTGAACAGATGCCAGCTTTAGTATTAAAAATGTTTTTAGCTATCGGTTCAAAAACCTTTGTAAAATATATTTTTAACAAATTTTAGTGATGCAAAATGCGTAACAAACCTATAGCATAATCAGTGGATGTTGGCAATGATCCAATGTCACATTGTAAACATAGAAAAGGGAATATTTGCCAACGAAAATGATGAAGGAATTTGAAAGGATCGAAAGTGACATTATAATATATGTAAACAGGAACAAGTAAACAATTAATAATCATGATGATAATTTCTAAACTCTACAAAAAATATAATTTAAATTATACTGAAGTATATTATTAAATAAGTTTTTTATTAATTATGTATATAGAAATATTATGTAAAAATAATACGTTTACAAACAACCTTGTATAGAAGGTTAATAACAGGAAAAAGAGGATTTTTTATTCTAACAAAAAAATTAATGGTTGTTTTTTTCCCCTGAAATTATATTTTCAGCAATAAAATTGTATTTCAAGCATTGCAATGACGTAATTTCGATTTTAAATTAGAATGTTGCCAGACCGAATGAACGGCTCTAATATTGATGCAATCATCAAATATAATTAAATGATAAATATAAATTTTATTACATATTTACACTTTTATCACATTGCAAATTTAACCAAACCTTCAATCCGCGACATTACATTTTTAATAAAAAGTAATCATTTGATACCCTAATTATATATGTATGTATGTACTTATAATCTATAGATTCTCGATGAGTAAATTTATCTAACTTTAGTACAAAAATGAATGACAGCCGTCATTTAAAAGCGACGTCAATCAAATTATGTCAGCAAGACATAAAAATAAACACGACATAGAATAAACTGAGTCCAGATTCTGAAATAGATGTGTGACTTCTATTCCTGTACAACATCATATCTCTAGCTGGAACTCATATGTCTATCAACATTGTCTTGTGTCGATTAGCTCATTATTTACTTTACAAATTTGTATCGATGGAAGAATTTTAAAATATTCCATTAAACCTAAACTAACCAAATATATAATATAAATGTGAAGTTGCAGGAAATTCATCTATTTAATTTATTTTTACTACTACTAAAATAATGTGTGAAAACAGCTTTCATTTCAAAGGAGGAATGTTGCAATGTTCATGAAAATACAATGTATGTATCTATTCACACAAACTTGTTTACACCCAATCCGATTCCAAAGCAAATATATTTTTAACGGATTGTT
This sequence comes from Agraylea sexmaculata, assembly GCA_022606485.1. Taxonomy (NCBI): domain Eukaryota; kingdom Metazoa; phylum Arthropoda; class Insecta; order Trichoptera; family Hydroptilidae; genus Agraylea; species Agraylea sexmaculata. Next base: position 27,666 of record JAGTTH010000785.1, read on the forward strand.
TTCACCAATAAAATATACACAATTTATCGATCATTATTAACCTTAGTTACGCAATTTGTTTGCTCCATATTTTAACACCGCCCACTACTTTATGGTGAAATATAATCAACAAATGGCCTTGTCGTTTGCCAAACATTTTCAAAATATCACATAGTGAGTTTTATACATACTAAAAAGCCAATCAATTATGACCGATACATCCTAAAGATACCGAGGAAATTTTTTACATCTGATCACAATTTGCTAACAAAAAACTTCAGGGTCAACAATATTTATGTATAATAGAGTGTGAATTAATTTTAAATATATTTTTTACAACATAAGATCTATACTATAAATTCGACTCATTTTGTAAGCTTCGCTTAAGCACCTTATTATTGAAAAAAATACAGAAACTGTAAATGAATCACATTCGCCATTGCGAAGAATAATACGATCAAATAGAGCTTTTGCATCTTTTGTGTAAACAACATAAATTTAATTTGGTCATTCTTGTTTACTTTGAATATTATAAACAAATAACACATTCTATTCTCTTATTTTATTAACTATTCTATTGAAAAAACACATTTAATTAAATTCACATTCTAAAAAACAATTATTTTAAGAAAATCAAAGAATCAAAATCAACTTTCTGAATTATACTATGATTGTTTGAAATCTATTTAAATACAAATCAAAATATAGATTTGAAATTCATCACTCCTCTTTTAACCAAAACAAAATCTTAAATATTGTTTAGTTCTTGTATGTTTGTCATATTTTTATGATTTAATTAATAGAATGTTGCATTTCAAATTAAAGGCAAAATGATCAGGAAAATATCGGTTGCCAATAAATATAGTTTTTAGTTTCTCGTGAATGAAAATATTTCAATGTTATTGACGCGTAGGCCATTTTAAAATAAGAAATATTTGGGTCAAGCGTCTCAAGAATGAATATAATGTGTTTTTTACCTATATAATAATAACTTTTATGTAATAATATAAATAAATCTTACCTTAAGCAGGAGTTGATAGTCGTTGATACGTTGAATGGGTAATTTGAGATGTTCTGCTATGGATTTGTCGTCTCCGATCTGATGAGACAGCTCCTGTGTACACAAAATAAATTCAATTGCTTCACTGTTTGCACATTTTCGCACATTATAATTGCTTTGGCGGTGTAGAAAATTTCACAGACACGCGGGTTTATTTTTAAGATTAGACCGGAGCTGAGCTGTGGGCGTCAACGGAATATAGCGTTACAAGATGGCGTCTCTATTACACGGGGTGGTTGTTTAGTATTTGTGTCGGTGTAGAGTTGTTAGAGCCTTCGTAGCTTACCTTCTATTAGGTTAGGTATAAAGAAGATGGCGCATGGGAGGAAAATGGCGGCGGTTGAGTAGTTAGTAGCGCGGGCCGCGAGATACTGACCACTAAGCAAAACTAACACCAGCCTAAAGCAGATATTCTAACTATAGAATCTCCCATCTACCACCAATAACTGAGAAAATCGAGAAAATTCCTACTCCAACCTTGCCACATCCCACCCTGACCTCCATTACACCAACCCCATGCCAGATATTTCAACCCCCATCACCACACTTTAATCATTATAACACGACACTTTCCACATTTCTTCATCACACATACATATAATGCAAACTACAAATGCTATAATTCATAATATTTGTTCAATATTATTAGTAAACAATACCGGTGAAATTCCATAGACGCTACTCTACATTTATAAATGGACAGTGGCAAGATGCCATTCTGGAATGTAGATTGTATTTTAAAATTATGCATCATTTAATATAAATTTAAAAACACTCTATTTTTGTATGTTAAATAATTCCTCATATCTGAAATAATTAGGGTTGATATGTTTTTAAGCTAAATAAAATATACCTACATTTATTTCATACAACCGAATATCTATGTATATAATTATAATGATATTAATAATCACTTCAGAAGAATATATACTCAAAAATCTGAAACTTGTACAAAAGTGACAAACTATTTCAATTTTACTTCTGACAAAACTTTAATCTAATAATAAAAAGAAGCTATTGGGTGATATGAAACTCTTTTGCATAATATCTTAATGTCTATATAAATAAACATTTGTAGAATTTTTAATTATATTACTTAGATTACTTTCATAGATTGGTTGATAATTTTATTTAGTCATAATTTACATAACTGTGAGAAAGAAAACCACAAGTAACAATGTCCAAAGTGTCATTATTTCAAGTATCAATTCTAAATATTTAAAAAATACGAAAAATTACGTTATACAACAATATTTATATATTTTGAAAATAACGAACTATAACTAGGTCTTTTTGTTTAGGAAATCATTTTCAGGAAATTAACATCGTTTTATGGAATGTAAACATTGATATAGTACTGTTTCAAACTTATATCTATTAACTAAATAACGTTTTTATTTTTTATACTTGTACCGCAAATTTTTCATGTGATTAGGGACACCTCAAGACCATATCATCTTTTGTGAAATAAAACAATCACCATTCACAGCCGTTTGCCTTAAGTTAGCCTTGAAGTTAATTTGTATATGTATATCGTGACGCCTTCCCTATTGGCGGGAGTCCCTTTATAAGGGGTTGGTCTTTATAAAGGGTTGGCCAGGCCTTTACGGGAGAATATAGTAGAGATGGTTTCCCAGGCCACCACACAGCAATGAGTACTTAAGATCTAGTTTGCTAAGCTAGATCTACCAAGTGACTCCGGTGCCGTGAATCGAACCCGGGAGTCTTCACTCACGAATCCGTTACACTAACCACTGGGCCACAAGGCGGCTCCAAGTTAATTTGCCTTGTCAAAAATTATATATTTTTTTATTTCCTTTATTGAGAGGACAATAATTGTTATGGGGGTGTGTATATTTAGTGATAGCAAGGAAAGTGGTCAATATGGCGTCAGTTGGTTGTCGGAGATGTCTCTAAAAATGACCTAACTATTTTAGTACACTTGGCCGACAGCCCAATATCCATCCTCTACCATACACACATACTTCTTACCACCTACATTTATATCAAATAATTGAAGAAAGTTTGTATAAAAGGGAAAACTCCCGTTGAGTGTACTCACGAACTGTAAACAGTTTGATTTTTAACGCCTCGTGGATAAAAATAAGATATAAATATTAGCGTAGCATGCCACTAACAATTAGGTAGTTGATGTGGGTCAGCAGGTTGTACTTTATTTGTGTTCAAATGACTATTTTAAGAGTTGATTCTAAATCTGAATGAATCACAGGTGACAAAAAATATCGGTGTCGTATTCGAATGACTGAAAAAACGCCCACAATATTTCACAACAAGCCAAACATATTCAAAATAAGCACGTTCGAAATAAGTGCAATGTAATTTTTCTTATTCCGTAGTAAAATTTCAATTTAATTTTTATAAAAGAGTATTAAATAAAATCCCTGTCATTAGTGAAGTAGATCCATATTTTTGGCACTTTAATTTATTTTTTCTTTCTTTCAATAGTTGGCAACTTTCATATACATATTACGTGAATGGAGGAAAAGAAATTGAATGCTATTTTTCCAGTTGTACATAATTCCAATGGTATTTATTATGTCTAGATATTTAATTCACATTGAATAAAAACAAAACTTAACTAATACTAATATTATCTTTTTAATTCAGGGCTTTAAGCTGATATTGTTACTTTTTTGCATAGTGCACTCTGTATGTCTTTACTATTATTAACGTTGAATGTATTTATTTTCAATTAGATATATATTTTTTTCAATATATAATAACCTTCAATTATGAAAAAATAATAATAAGCACTATCTGGCAATAAATTTAAATTTAAAATAAGTAAGCTATTCTAGAAAGAAAACAAACTTGTGGTGAATTTAAAAAAAAGTACCTGCATCGGTCACGATAATCAAATATTTCACTTTTTTTAATAGTTTTGTCTTTAAATGAGGTTAAAAAATAACCAAGAAATTCCAACCTCATGTCGAAAGAGTTTTTTACAGTAGTGTATAATATTAATAACCGATTCTAAAAGAATATGGCCCTGGAGATTTATAATAAAGTGTAGTTTAGGCTAAAATTTTATGTAAATCATCTTTACTCGTAAATCATAACGAAATTCGGTCTGGACCTTATTTTTTTTATCAAATATAGTATATTTTTTACTAAAATATTTATTATTAAGCACATTAAATTTCAAATATTTATATTATTACACAATTGAATACTTTTTATGAAAAATGATCATTAGATAAGAAGCATGATTAATTCAAGTAATTAAGCATAGTAATTCACTATGATACTAACAAAAAACATGTAGATATAAATGGAAATTGAATGAATTATTCTTCGTATTGTCGATGGTTTATAATATCAATGTGATTTTTGTTTTAAAATATCGATTTTTTCATTTTTAGTATTCATTTGTTTAAAAAAAAACAATAAAAAATCACAACAATGAATAGTTTCGGGCAGCAATCACTGCTGAATTCTTTAACATGCTCTATTTCTTTATAATTTTATATCATATGAAAATCATGTCATATTATCATAAGTCTTTTAGTAAGTTGTTGTATAGTTATGGTCGTTTTATCGACAACCACCATTCGCTAAAAGATACTTTAAATGAGATCAAATCTGATGAATTATCTGGCTAAGGTAAAGCTTCCACATTTTTGCCAAATCTGGTAGAAGAATAAAATTTTCACTGACAGGGGCTAGGAAAATAATATTGTTCCTCACCTGATGGATACAAATGCATCTTCGCTTCAATATAATAAAATGAGAAACAATTTTCCGCAATTGGTCTTAAAAATAGTTTTGTTTAGCAAATGAACACTAAAAATGCTTAATGATCAAAGGGAATATAAATCAACATAACTCCTTGCAATTTGTATGTTTAGGCATGTTTATTATTGCTACACTTAAATAAAACCACCTTGTAACAAACAACGTAAATAATCTAGAATTATTATTAAATTTTTTTGGGCCCAGGTTCGTTAAGACGTTATTTTTTATATATTTTCCTCAATATATTTTATAAAACCATTGTTTAGTTGGCATTATTGAGTATTTTTAATAAACTGGAATATTTACCTCAAAATAATCCCTGGCTTGTTGATTATCACTGAGAAATATTTGAGAAGAAGGTTCATCTCTGCAATAAGCCACATGTTTGTCGAATTCTCTTTCCATTCTCAAAAAGGTTTTACCCAACATTTTTGGATCGTTGGCATAATATTTCACACCCTCTATCAGCACACTGAAATAAATACCAAATTTAGATCAGAACTTAATATCATTGTTTATTAAATTTGTTTATTTCCTATTTATATTAAATGGAAAAGAAATATCATATTTTCGTATTCTCAGAAAAATAAGATTTAAAGTTTACTTAATAGATGTCTACAGTCTAGATATGTAATCTGCGGTTTAGCGTTGTAGAGCTTTTATCAGTTGCAAGATATACCGCGAAAGCTTCTTATTGGTCCAAATCGACACCACCTTCTAAGTAATTAATGTTCGCCCTGTCACGTTATATAGCATGATCGATTTTAACCAAAGAGAGATAACTAACTGGCATCCTTAATATAAATAAACAAAGAATATTGCGACAATGCATAATAAGTGTTCAAATACATCAAGGATTCAATATGGATTAAATCTAGCGTGGATTTTTTATTAGAGTATAAATTATATATTTACGTATTATGAAATTCAGCAATCTGTTTGAAGTTGTTGAAGACCAAATCCTTATTATCACTGACAACTTTGGGTGTGGTTGGTTTGTCCAGTGGCTTTATATATCTTTCAACCACTTGTTGAAGATCTCTTCCGAATTCCTCTTCAGTCTCAACCAATTCACGAACAACTGCCCTGAAAGCAACATTTAAATGTGATATTAATTATAAAATTATATTAATCTAGAGGACTAATTACTTTAGGACTAATATTAATAAAGATGACTTAAAGGCGCTTTAAAGAAGTCCTTTTAGGAGAACTTATGACATGTGAGTTTTCTTAATTTTATTTTAATATTCCATTATACAGGGTCGACATGAATTAACTGAGAATATTTTAGGGGGAGGTAGGGTATCGCAAGACTAATTGAAACCAAAGATTATATAT